>NQII01007053.1:63488-102807 GCA_002778355.1 Clitarchus hookeri | reverse complement strand
AGAACATTTTATGGGAGGACTGTGCAGGTCAAAGAAATTGTGGGAAACTGTAGGGATGATAATTGTATACAAAGTAATGGCTTTTAAAACATTGGAAAAAATTTTGGATTTTTTGTGGTTTACAGCATTTAATAGATGCTACCAACACTCACATAATTATTTTACTGGCCAAGTTTTTATTTTATTTATTTATTTATTTCACATCCAATTGATTCATTAGAACATATAGGATTCATCATACACTATTTTTGTGTATAATGTGACCTATTAGGGCTACGTAAATCTAGCTGAAACTAACATTTTGCATACCACTACTACCACAATCCACTTTTTTTTAGCCTATTTTTCTAAGGAAACAAAGGCTTGTGAGATCACTTTCCTGGCTGTGTGTGTCTATGCATGTGTCCCCCCCTTTAAAATTTTTGAACGCTTCAACCAAATTTCACCAAACTTAGTACACATATAACACTTTGTAAGGACACCTGTCATTTATAATTTTCGACCACTTCAAACTCTTACTTTCAAAATGGTGGCCATTTTAATATTTGGTGTGATATGTCATATATTGGGAACCATTCAACATATTTAAACCAAATTTTGTATGATGGCAGACCATTGTGTAAGCACTAAATTTTGAAATGCATGCCAGTCCGCCATTGTGGAAAATAGCACCAATTTAATTTATTAATATGTTACATTATATCTTGAAAACTTTTCAACCAATTCTCACCCAATTTGGCATGTGAGTAATACTATGGTAGGCCATGTAAACGTAAGTGATTGAACTTGAATAGTTACTTATTTATAAAATGGCGGTCATGCGAAGGTTTTAAGTTTATTTTGTATATCAGCCATACCATTTAACCAATTTAGACCAAATTATTAGATACCGAAAGCATCTATTACAAGCATCATATACACCAACAAATAACCACTTTTGTTGGCCATTTTGGAAGATGTCATACGAATACTAAAGTTATGTTCTAATTCTGTAAATAATTAAGCGATTCCTACCAAATTTGGCAAACAAGTAGTACTGATACAGATAATGTTAAGTGCTATGCTTTATGCATGGCAGACACTTATTTTCAAAATAGCGGCTATATTGCCATTTTAGTTTAGAATGCTTTATCGTCGAAACTATGTAATAAATTCCTAAATAACTTTGTATGCTGACAGTAAACATTATAACTATCAACTGTATCTACATGGTGCATTTTTTGCCCGCCATTCTGTAAGAATGCGGCATGCGAATAAAATGAAGTTTTTATGTTATATCTCGGGAAACAATTGACCAACTCATATCAAATGTGGCAGACGGGTAGTACTGAGGCAGATTATGTCAAACTTTCCAGGCACTTATTTTAAAAATGGCGGCCATATAGCTATTTTTAACTTAGAATGCTATATCATCAAAACTACATAATTAATTTCAACAAAACTTTGTATGCTGGCAGTAGATATTACAGCTATGAACTGTATTTACATAGAGCATCTTTTCTTTGCCGTTTAGTAAGATAGCACTATGTGAGTAAAACATTTTTTTTTGCTATATCTCTGGAAACAATTGACAGATTCCTTCCAAATCCTGCAAACAAATATTACTGCAGTAGTTGGTGTAAGCTGGTGTGTTTTATGTAGGTCAGGCACATATTTTCAAAATGGTGGCTATATAAATATTTTTGCTCAGTATATGTTATTAACAAAACAAATCCCAACTTAACTTAATATGATGGAATTTCCTATTACAACCATCACATTTGTCTATGCATAGCCTCATTTCTCAGCCATTTTGTAAGATAGCCCTACCAATAAAAAATAATGAATTTATCTCGTATCTTGGAAAACAAACCCATTCTTACAAAATTTGGTGAAGATGTACTGTGGTAGGCCATAATAATAAATGTGTTTTTTTTTTATGTGGGACACATTAATATTTTCAGAATGGCGACTATAAAATTGTTGAATTTTGTGTGAGATATCTACAAAAATATGTAATCTATTTTAACTTAACTTTGTTGTATACAATTATTGAAATTGCTACTACATTACTTTTTTGTCCTCCATTTATTTAGATCGCCACATGAAAATTGTGGAGGTTTTATGCCATATCTTGAGGACAAATCAACCAATTCCCATGAAATGTTACACTGGAACATTTAAACTAATTTGTACCAAACTGTGCACAGAGGGCCATGTAAACTTTCATTATTTAATTGGGTCAGTTAACAATGTTCAAAATGGCAGCATCATAAATGATTTAGGTAACTTTGCCATATATATGAAACAATTTTAATAAATTCAACCAACATTTGTATGTAGACAATCTACATTAGAAGCATCGCATATAGAGCCTCTTTTTCTGGCAATTTTGTACAATATCATCAAATAAGAAAATTAAGTTTTGTATGTTGTATCCGAGGAACCAAACAACTGATTTCCATCATATACATTTGTACACATGCATGCATGTAAACACACATGGAAAATAAAATCTGACTGAAGACTGATTCTTACAGTATTTCAGTTATAATGATTATTAATAGCCAAACTTTTTATATATTCATGTGTATCTATTGTTTCAAAACAGTTAATATATTTACTGTATGGAACCATTTTTCCGTACTTTTAGGTAAGCTGATATTGATTAACTTATGAACAAACTTTTATGATTTATGGCATTAAAGGCTTTCAGAAAATTCTTAATAATATTTAAGCTGTTATTTTTTCCTTGGCTGGCATTACCTCCATTTCAGAGAANATCTGACTGAAGACTGATTCTTACAGTATTTCAGTTATAATGATTATTAATAGCCAAACTTTTTATATATTCATGTTTATCTATTGTTTCAAAACAGTTAATATATTTACTGTATGGAACCATTTTTCCGTAATTTTCGGTAAGCTGATATTGATTAACTTATGAACAAACTTTTATGATTCATGGCATTACAGGCTTTCAGAAAATTCTTAATAATATTTAAGCTGTTATTTTTTCCTTGGCTGGCATTACCTCCATTTCAGAGAAGAGTTGGTAATTTAAAGCATTGTTAAGCATTGTTTGGATGGAGGTATTTTGCATATCTGATAGCTAGAAGCATAGGAGTAAGGAGAACCCAGGTACATGTACTTGCATCAACTCCGTCATTGTCTCTGCATGGCACATGACACTGAATTCTTCATGCAGTTTCTCCATCATCCTTTCACCTTTATATAAGACTTATAGTGGTGACAGTCTCATTTTAGCTCATAATAATATAGGTACAGGTGTGTTGCACTTCTTATGCTACTTAAAATATTCCATACTGGCACTTAGTGAAAATGCTTTTAAGAAAAATACACACAGACAGCCCTATAGAGTATAAGTTTTATACAATTTGTATCTAAATTGGACCAAAAAACTCCAGCTGCAGGTTTATCACAGAAAAAGAAGTTGAAAACATATACGATCTATGGTCTAAAATTAATGCTAAGGGAGGTACACATTTTTGAAGTTGGAACTGAAGAACTTTGGAATGTTCCCCTCTCTTTAATAGTTGCAACAGTGTGTTTTGGGTTTTGTGCGTGCCCCACCTGACAGGTATTGGTAAGTATTACTTTGAAAGTAAAACATGAATTATTCCAAAACGACGAGGCTTAAAGTATTTACAAGGCAACATTTTTCGTTAATTGTGACATAAGAATTAGTGATTGATCATTTAAATGCTAAATATGCTACCGCGAGATGGAGGTTAGTTAGAAATAGGGATAGTAACCGTGATTATTTACATAAAATAATGTGATGACAGCAACATATGNAAGATGGAGGTTAGTTAGAAATAGGGATAGTAACCGTGATTATTTACATAAAATAATGTGATGACAGCAACATATGTTGTGGTGTTTGTAGATCTTTGTTCAGTTACCGATTATCTGGACACTCAGTGTTCCATCTTAAAAATTTTCTCCAATATGTGCGATAAACAAATGTATAAGGTCCAACTTCAAAGATGTGCACCGCCCTTAGTATTCAGACTATAAGTTGTATACATGTTTTCAACATATTTTTTCATGATTAACCTGCAGCCGAAGTTTGTTTGTCAAATTTAGATGCACCTTGTATATACACCCTCCAATAGCAGTAGTGATTCCTCTGATCTTTGGGAATTGTTTGTCCTGGTGGCATGTGCTATAGCACTGTTAGAATTTAGGCCCTGAAGGTATTTCTGGTTTATTCCTGAGGGAAGAATGTAGTTAGGCCATGCATTGTTGGCAGCTGTACCAATCGAGTTTGCAGCCAACATTTGTGGTACTTGTAAAAGGGAAACCCGCATCTGGCCTTGTCTTTTATCACTGCTTGCTTGGTAAGGTCATGTAAAATCAAACAATACAGCTCAAAGCAAGTTCCTCGAAGGAGCTAATTGATTGTAGGTAAGGTAATAAGTAGATAACTCTTCGTTTTTGGTGTCGCCCACCACTGGCAACAGATTACATCTATTAAGGCAAGACTTGGGGATGTATAAAAGTGTGTGTGCTCAGGTGCACGTCATTCCCATGCATCGACACAGTGTTTCATTTTAGGCCCTGGCTGATGTTCCCGGGATTACAGCAGGTAGTATTCAGAATGTGAGAAAGTTGAGCATTCACCCAAGTGCTGTGGAAACCAGCAGTGAGCACGCATTGGTACAGTTGTTCCTCAAGGGCTCTGCCTGGTTGGCGCACAAAGTACATTGAAGAGGTTCGGTAGAAAACATTTGATTCAGAAATGGTTGGATACTTTGTATTGTTTTCTTAACACAAAAAAAATTTAAGATCCATTTTGTGCCCAAAGATAAGTTTTCAAGTTCTCATTTCAACTCCAAGGATTATTTTTGTGGGCGTGAATATTACTAAAATGGGTATTTTGAGAATCAGTTTTAGCTGCTAAATTTTCTACACAGAAACTTTAAAGTTGTCTTCAGACGAGCATCAGATTTTATCTTTATTAGCATGCCATAAAAATTTAGGGCCAGATTTTAAAGTCCCATTTAGGCAAGTCACAAACTGAAAGACTGCACACCAGTTGAATGCCACTGTTGTGCATAGAGGCAATGAGGCAAGTAAAGATTAAGCAAGAGTTGGCCCTAGAGGTCATGCATTATGAGGCCTTGAATGTGCAAAATAGCTGCAGTCAGGCAGAGTCCTTTAAGATGTTCTGTTATTGAGGCCAGATCATACGTCTACCAGTTCATGTTCCACCACATAGTAGGAGAAGGTTCAGAGTCTTTGTTGCCAATACTAGCAGGAACTATAGACCAGGATGCAGGCATGGTGATTGCTCCCCAAATCTCTGGAGCGGGCAGGGAACCCTTAGAGTCAAGTAAGTACTTGGTCATCGTGTGAGTTATTACACCAAAGGATGGGAATATGCCGTGCCCAAAGAAGATGCTGAAATTGGGTTGTGAGACCTCTACAGGTACTACCAAAGATGCAGTGTTGAGATCTGGCTGCGTAAGCAGTACCTGGACTATTTGCAACTTTCCCTTCTAGAAACTCAATTTATACTTGGACAAAATCAAAGATGATGTATTGCTACACTAGTAACTTCAATAAATCCCTGTATTTGTTTAATTTTAGCACTAAACATCTCATTCCTTTTATAACGAAATATAGTATGACTCTATCATGTGTCCTGATGCTAGTACAGCAGAGTTATGTAGGTCTTTATGATAGGTTTTTTTTTTCATTTAGTTAATTATATGGCACTGCCGTGATTAGCATAGAGTTATCTTTTGCTGTGTGCTTTTTCTTATTGAATGAATTGGCATTTCCTGAATTGGCGTTTTTATTGTTTACCACAATATTCTTTAGATGCGAGTTGTTTTTTTATTTAGTAGTAAGTGGTTTTTATGTTTAGTTCTATTTCAGAAAATTTGTTTATGTTATATATTACGAAACTAATTTTTGTCCTTGTCAAAATATATGTTTTATTTGTCTTGTGCAGCCTTTTTCAAGCATACATGCAGTTGGTTGCTACCTAAAACACTAAGACACTGCTTAGACTTCTCCACCCTCCCCAGATGTGTAAAACAAGCATCCAATTTGGACTATTTGAAAGAGAGTTATCATTAAATGTATGAAAAATGTATTGTTCACTTTCTACTTAACACTTTGTATCATTTTTACCTTTGTGTTACCATTATATCATACACCTGTTTTATCCATAGACCAAAGAAGGTAGATTGATTTTCATCTTTCACACGTGTTCAGCATTGTGTAATAGTTTGCCAACAATCCTATAAAAATCAATGACCTAATATTTGTTTACAGTAAGCTTCAATTGTTTTTTTGTTTTTTTTTTGTTTTTTAGCTCTGTGTGAAGCAGTACCATCAAAATGGGGGAACGCAAGGGTACAAACTTGTACTACCCACCGGACTACAATCCGAAAAAAGGTGGGCTGAACAAGTTTCTTGGGACTCATGCCCTGAGAGAACGTGCCCGCAAGCTGCACCTGGGCATTCTCATCATTCGGTTTGAGATGCCTTACAACATCTGGTGCGATGGCTGCGGGAATCACATTGGTATGGGTGTGCGGTAAGCTGAGTTGTGTTATGCCAGTGTGTGCTGTCTGTGGTTTTTTGTTAAACTCACAGAGTTTGTGTTGTTCCAGTTACAATGCAGAGAAGAAGAAAGTTGGGATGTATTATTCTACCCCTGTTTATCAGTTCAGGATGAAGTGTCACTTATGTGATAATCATTTTGAAATCAAAACAGACCCAGGTGTAAGTCTTAATTGTATTAATTTTATTTTTGTATATGAGTAATAGTTAAGAAAATAACATTAATTTTAAACATTTTTAAAAAATAGTTTTTGAGTTTGTAGTCCAGTCATACAAAACAGTACCATATCAGAAGTCAAGCATGTGGATTACCAGACACCTGTTATTGGTTCCAAAGAGACCAATCTTGTGAGATAGAGAGAATTTTAATTTAAAAATGCATTGCCAAGTGGCATATTGAGCTTGCTGCACTGGAGTGTCACTGGAAAGTAAGGTTATTTCCAGAATATAATTTTATGTGGAATGTTTGTTTGTAATTTTTTTACATGCTTACATTAAACTTAACCCCATCTAGTACTTGAGATTTACATAAATTTGTTCAACTTGGAGGTAAACATATCCTTATGCCAACTCCTTACCAGGTGTTTTTTTTAAATATAATTCCAATTAGTTTCTCTGAGTATTTCTCACACGGATGTAACATTGCTCTGGTTGAACTAACGTGTAATGAACAAGGAAGTAATTAATTGCATGATTTTTAGAGACGAGTCAAGATAAACACAATTTACCAAAATAAAATTACATTAAATAAATAAGGGAAATTTGCGATGGCCATTTACTGGTGAAAGTTAAACACGTCTCATTGCTATTGTGAGAGATGCCACTAACAGAATGTTTATCAGTGGTTGTGTACAAGAGAAGAAATATCTCTGGTCCTTACACTTGTCTCAAAAGACACTCCTATTGTGCATGAATATGGAAGCAGTGAGAGTCTAGACTCCCACTGGGGTTATAAGGACCCCCACCAGAATTACAATGATCCCTATGCATCCCCGAATCTTGCTTACACTGGATGTAATTTAATTCTACTTCACTGATAGCATGTTTTTTTCTGTCAGCGGTGGAAAAATATGGTAGGTACCGGAAGGTTTCGGTCCTGAAAATAGGTCAGGGAAAATGTTAAAATTCTGCCTCAAAAGTCAGGGAATTCCAAAATGGAATTTCAGTTGATATCCTGTTATACTGAGGTTGCTTGTTTACTGAAACTTTTTTATTATCTCTTAAAATAGCATTTAAGTTCTGTTTATATTTTTACTTCTACAATATCAGACATTTTTAAGGAATGCATTTGGATTGAGGTGAGCATCACACAACAATATAGGCTATGAGGTGTTCTCTAGTATGAGAAGCCTAAACATTTTCATGCCTGTCAACACAATCACAAGATTAGGTGGTATGCACTCAACACATGGAGTATTATTTTTGTAAATTAACAGTAATGTCCCGTAAAACTGATTTTGCAGGAATGATGTAATATTTGAGTAAGTTTTGACTTTTAGTTCAAAAATATGATTTTGAGTTAAAGTGATTAACTAGGCAAAAATGTTTCTTTTTTTACTAACAAAATGTGAAAACTAATTTTTAAAATGTGTCTCGGTCATAATCATGTGCTTTAAGGGTTTACCATGTAGGATTCATGGCAACTTATTATTAATTATTTCTGAAGGTGGATTGTAGGTGCAATTAAAGTATTAGCAGTCTAACATTAACAACTTTTGGGAATACAAAAATTTATATTCTATGCTCTAACAAAAAATATGTATACATCTGAAATATAAGCTCTGCCATCAAGGCCTACTTCTCTCGCTAATAGGCGTGGGTGTAGAAGACGAGGGGGTAAGGTAAAAAAAGCTTTGAAAAATGGACTCCCACTGAAAAGAGATGCCCTACGCCCTTGCTATCATGCCTGCTTAATTGATATTATTCGCACAAGTACTAACATAAACTTTTCCTGCAACAAGCCCTTAATTCACCCTGATTGGCCATAAGTATGTCATACTTCCAGTCAAATTACAAAATATTGTGCCTAACATGCAGCATGAAGGGCGAAAATTAATTCTGTTAGATTTTTGAAAACTAATTTGTATCTTGCTTCAAAACAAATGGACCACATGTTCTACTTCATTATACAGAGTGTTGCTGTTGTATTAGTTTTCTGATGGTGTTGTTACACAGTTTTAGAATGTACAGTAAAGCCTCTGTTTACCGGACTAATTGGGGGAGGTATAGTTCAGTAAACCGGAAAGTCCGGTAAATGGCAAAGTGCCAAAAATATTTACAGTTATAAATATTTTAATGGCTCGCTTTAGCATTAATGTTTCAACATTGCGAAGATATTTGTGCAGCCAGGAGGGACGATGAGCTGCAAGTATTTCTGGTAATTTACGACTGTCCAAGGGAAAGGAAGGAACAGCGTGAGCTTGTGTAGTTCACATATTTTCTGGGTCTCGACTGAGTAGTATTTGCGGCAAGCGTGTTAACCTTCACCATGACGTACTTTTTTTTTTTGTTTTGCGTCCTCCTGACNACTGAGTAGTATTTGCGGCAAGCGTGTTAACCTTCACCATGACGTACTTTTTTTTTTTGTTTTGCGTCCTCCTGACTTGTTAACATTTTCACTCCTGTTCCTTTCTTTTCTATTTTTTATAACTTCCTCTAGCTTACATTATAATATGAAAAGAGAAACAGGCGGAATACGATCCCTACCCTTGCTGTGAACGTGAGTGTGACAGTTAAATTCCATATTTACCTATGTATGACTTGAAATTTTTTTCGTAGAAGTTAGAACAGTACAGCTTTTAGTCTCCCTTTAGCGGCAAGAATACGATAATAGGCATATATGTACTTGGTATGCATAGTGGTACCGTCAGCCGTGTACTGGGCCATTCCAAATTTGACCACGCTCTGTAAGCTCAGACTGTACTTCCTAAAATTGACGTTCCGGCCGTGTTATTGATTGCCCACCTGCTGCAGTTTGTCTTTCTCATGCCTCACGCAGCAGCCAGATAGCTGAAAATGATGCATCACAACAGGCAGACATTCTTTCTGTATCACCACTCTCTTTTAAATTCATTTTAAGCACTTTTAGCACTGTTCAATAAATTGAGGCATTTTGATTGTTGTGTTGTATTGTGTAGCCTTGTCACTAAAACACCTGCTTATAGTTTTCTCCTGAGAGGAAGCCATTTCATACAACAAACATGCACAATCTTTAACTTAAATTCTGGTTTGACTATAAGAAGTTGAGTTTGATTTTTCCCCTAAAAACATAGACTATGTTACACAAGAGCAACACCATACACGATGATCATATAACCACGCCATTCCATGGTTCTAAAAATAACTTTCTTCCTTCTGCCTTTCAAGTGCTTATGTTTTTCTTGCCGCCGTACATTAACAAAACATTTCACGCCCTACAAGCAGCAAGTAGTAGGGGTAGGCAAAGCTTCAAAAGTAAGAATTTGAAGCAAATGTTCTTAATATTCGGCTTNTACAAGCAGCAAGTAGTAGGGGTAGGCAAAGCTTCAAAAGTAAGAATTTGAAGCAAATGTTCTTAATATTCGGCTTTGTATTCGAAATAAAATTTTTTACTTCGAACTTCGAAAAAAAAGTACTTTTGGGCAACTTACATTATTTATTATTATTTGCCCAAAAAACAAAAGAAGATGTATTTATTATTTGCCCAAAAAACAAAAGAAGATGTATTTATTATTTGCCCAATAAACAAAAGAAGACGACGTGGGCGTAGTAATATCAAAATCTGTTTTTATTTGACGTATGCCACACACATGGCTACTGAATCATGAAAACATATAACCTCAACTCAATGCTCCACAAATCAGTCCAAATTGAATTTTGGTGTAAGATAATTATCAGTATCTAATTTTACTCACTAGATAGCAAAACAGAATTATCGAAAAAAACCTTTTTATATTACTTAATTTGGCACTGTAGAATTGGTAATATATGTTTATTTCTCTCACGTCCAACAGATCCGTAATGCATTATGATGTGATAAGTAAGATATTAAACTGCAAGTTTTACAAACTTAACTGCTGTGAAATTGCACCCGCTGCATTTCAAATCTCAGTAATGTGATAAAAATAAAGCGGGAAATTAACAACTACACTTCACTTCATGCTAGGGATGGGCAATAATTATCAAAAAATTAATATATCAATATTTTACTTACAATATATCAATATTTTGCATCAATAACATTTTTGGCTGATAAACCGATTATCAATATTTTAACCTCCAAAATTTCAACCGATATTCAATATCCGGAAAAAAAATACTACATGGAAATGTATTTGTGTCAGCCATCAGCATCACCAGGAAATTAATTATGAGAACCAAATGTTTCAATTTCAACAGTATCGTGTGCATTATTGTGACCACAAGATAGGGCGCCTAGAGCTTTGTAATTACATACTCTCTAGAATTGTGTCTGATTATACTTACATTGTCAGCCATGGTTAAGGTTTATTCTACTACAGGTTAGGAATATAAATGTTAACAGTTTGGCAAGGGGAAAAATTTTGCCACAAGGTGCACTGGAAATGCTAAGGGGTACAGTTTAGAATGGTGTGATTTCTGAATATAGGCAAATTGTTTGAAATGTCGATTCCTGATTGGATATGGTGTGATTTATAAATGTAGGTGAACGGTTTTAAATGGCTGATTACAAATTGGTGGTAAATAACTGAATTCTTTTTATTTTCTTGTGAAATACATAGTTGCGATAAACTATTTTATGTTATACAGCTTAAGGTAAATCAATAAATATTTTTAACCAGCAAGTCAAAAAAGATAAACAAACAAACAAAACTCACTACACAATGTTTTTATTATTTAATTGCTTGTAATTCATGGCTAGGCTCACAAAAATTACATTGTCACTAAATTTCATGAATTTTTCTGAAGTGCCTAATATATTACAGGCAGTCCTCGACTATCATACACCCGAGATTCGTACAACTCACAGTTTCATACATGGCATATTATCTCCTCTAAATCAACTTTCATACGACTGACTTGATCTTTCACACATCTAGCAACCTACAAACTTATTGATATATCACTTACCACTGTTACTTGCTATCTAACACTACTTGCCATGTTGTCTAACCTTCGTGGATCATATGTTCTGGCTGTTTACAAATGGCAGTCATATTGGCACAATACAAATGAGTGCTTCTGTTAAAATAATATACTAATCTCTGTAAAACTTTTAGTTTTTGCAACCTACAAATAAAACTTTACAATTGCACAACAATTTTACAGAAAGTAGGAAGCATATTTAATTACCTTATTTATTGACATAGTACTTACACTTACACACAGGTGGTCTAAATCAACATTTCATGTATATTTATTCTTGATTTTCAATGAAATACTTGTTAAAAATCACATGTTTATTGATTAAATATATTGTCTTTCTACCAAAATTAATAATTTTTTTAAAATTCTATGGGGACTTTTTGAACGGAACCCCTATTATTACGTGTATAAATACGATTCAACTTGCATACATTCAACTTTCATTCACATTTTCAGGAACAAATTATGTATGAGAGTAGAGGACTGCCTGTAAACTTAATACTTAATAGCACTTTAATACAATGCACGCTGCTCACTCTGTAAATATGCAAGAAAACAAAGTCTCCACATTAAAGAAACTCGTTTAGGGAAATCACCTTATCCCTAGAGAGGAAGAACCTATTTGTGGAACCTCTACAGTCTAAACTCAACTCGTTTAGTGAAGCCGCTAGCTAGTTTTCTGGTGCAGTGCAGAGTAGCTAGTGGGTGATGATAAAAGATATATCTGCAGTGTTTAAATACTTATTTTGTGGTGAATTTCTTTGTTCATGGCTTATCTACGCAGCAGTGGCTGACATGCTTATGTTGTTGCTCTGAGTCTGAGTATTCCTAAACTCTATGTAATGAAAATTACATCTTTGACCTCTGTAACAAGAGTAATATTTTTTAATGTACAGTACTATATTTTTTGGTCAATTTAACAAGTAAAGAAGATAGTGTATTTAAAAAGGTAATAATATGGAACATCTTACAAATTAGCCTATTCAGTACATTATCATTGAGTTCCTCGTACTTAAATTAAAAATAAGGTTTAACTTTAATTCTTACTATCTACATCTTTCTTCCAAACAAAAATCTTCTACACATATTGATAATCTGATATGTGAAATATCAATAATGTTATGTCAATATATCGATAAAAAATATTGGTGAGCTTCTGATATGTATATACTGTAATATCAATATTTTTGCTTTTGATTCCATCTTGAGTGGCCTTGGAGTACCTATACAGTCAACAGTGTTTCATTGACATAATCGAGGAGCAAGTAATAAAAGAATGGAAAAGTTACCATGTTTATTTGTAGAAGACACAAAATTTAAATAAACTTGACATTCCACAACATTAACTCACATAATTTATAAAGTATACATACACAATGTAACTACTGGGGTGTAAAAACATGAGCACTGCAGTTAATTGTGTCGAAGTTTTGTATGTTTCACATTAGTATTGCATTTTTAGTTTTGCATTTAAGTCAAGAAATGTGCTGATGTGATGAAAAATGATTTTTAAGTCTTTTATAAAATGCTACTTTTAATTATTCCTTAAGCATGGATTAATTTTCAGTTTGTTATTTAGATTTGTTTAGCACGAAAGTGTTCTTACATAGTAAAAGAAACTATGATCAAGTTTTTTTGTTAATCACTGGAAAACATTTATTTTTTATTTGCCTTTTACCTAGCTTGTAAAAATGTATGTATTTATTAAATTTAAAAAAAGTAATTGGTGGTGCAATGTGTACTTGTCAACAAAACACTTTGATTCAATATTTAATTTGAATTAACTAATATTTTAAAAAATTTGCTTTGAAATGAAATTTTTAGCTTTGCCCACCCCTAGCAAGTAGATATGTTGATAAAAACAATTTACAAAGTAGAATAAAATTCCCATACGTACTTCTCCACGATTTCAAACAGCAATGCAATAATACATTTCAAAAATAAATTCTCATTAAAAAAATTTACGATTTAGGTGTAGTTAAGTACACGGTTGAAAATGAACGAGAATAAAATGTAAATTTATTTGTGAGAAATATGTAATTAGTGTTATTTGCTTTATTTTTATACCCTTTTTTTCCATGACAGAACTTCTTGCTTGCTGTAAAGTGGCCAAGTCATGTAAAGATGTAAACACTTGCAAACAATTATTACCTTAAGTTCGTAGTAATCAAAATAAAGAACAGCATGCAACACTAATAGCAATATCTAGGTTGTAAAAATTATATGGAAATGTAGCAATTGATAGTTATGTGCTTTGTAAAACATTAAATATTGCTGCAGTAAACAGAAACAGACATATTGGGCAGGGCGCATTCACAAGTTATGCATATGCTCATAGAGAGTATATCCTACACAGCGAAGACAGATTGTTCATACTGGAAGGGCAGTTCCAATTTCATTTTTTTATGTATTCATAAATAAACATTTCAAACACAAACCCTCACAATCAATATCAAGCTACAAGGAAATGTTACGTGTGTCATGAATTATGATCACTGCTATAGTAGACACCCGCAGAAGAGCCATTTCATGATTCTAAAAATAACTTCCAACCATCTGCCTAACACAGCTGTTTACACATACGCATATCTTGTAGCTGAACAACACTGTTCATGTGCTACAAATGGCAAGTGGACACAGCGATAAAAATAACTGTGGCTTCGGATTTTGTCCTGTAAAGACAAAGGTCATTGATTAGAGGTCTGGTAAACAGAGGTATTACTGTAGTATTGTAAACAGTGGTGCATACACAAAGGAATTCCTCTTCAAAGAGATCAAAGCAACAAAATTATAAGTCAGTCAGTTACTAAAGTAAGACTAGTTCTTTAAACTAATTTCTTTTTTTTTTAACTATACACTGATGGTCATTAAAATTGCAACACCAAGAACCCCACTTTGGGGAAATGTGTAGAACAGGTAAGACAATGACGTGATAAGTTGTTGTCTAGTGGCACAGCATGGGCGCCGCTTACAGGTAGTGGCATTGTATTTTCCTGCTGTTTGTGTGTACAGATGAAGTGGAAGAACTCGACAACCATACAATTAGGTATCGCAGAAGAATCATGGCCTATCGAGATTGTGGATTATCCTACCGCAAAATTGGTTCTTGCATTGAAGAAATGCAACTATATATAGCAGTAGATATGGAATCAGCGGGTTGAGAAGAGACAGGCTGAGTGACATGCAGGAAGCCAACAGCACCTTCCCACAAATGAGTGCAAAGAGACATGTGGTGTACATGGCGATTACAGACAGTACAGCCACATCAAACACCCTTGCTCAAGAATTCAGGCATGTGGCACATCAATCTGTGTCTGCGTGTACAGTACGTTGCCGTCTGCAGCATCATGACATCATGTCCAGGTGCCCATTACTGCAGCTGCCACTGACTTCTCACTACAGTTGCCTACAGCTGGAATGGTGCATGGAATGTCAGGCCTAGAGGGACGAATGGCATGTCATTGTCTACTCTCGATGAATCCCGCTTCTGCTGGCAATACCATGATGGTCGTGTCCATGTCTGGTGGCACCGTGGCACATGTCTAGTGAGTCCTGCATTACGCACCGTCATACCAGCCCACACTCTCCTGCTCATACCTAGTCTGAATTACTGGTACCCTGACCAGCAACCAATACATCATGGAGGGGTTGGAACCTGCTGTCCCTTATTCCTCCATCCTCTGGGCCAGCTTGGGGCCCTGTACCAACAGGACAATGCGCAACTGCATGTGGCATACATCGTACGACAGTTCATGGATGACCACCACGTCACACTACTTCCTTGGCGTGCACATTAACCTGATTTCTCGCCCATCAAAAAAGTGTGGTCCATGGCAGGACAATGACTAGCGTGCTACATGAAACTTGTCATCACAACCATCAAACTTGGGTATGTATCAAAGCAGCATGGGTGGATATACCCCAGACAAACACCCACCCAAAGTCTTTTCCTCTCAATGTGGCATTATGTAGCAACAGTTGTTGCTGCCAGTGGAGGGGTCACACAATATGGATTTCCCCATATTCTGTACGTTACATTGAACTGAGTAATCATGTCACCTGTGCACCATGGGTATTCTGTCCTATAAATCTCGTGGTGATAGCTCACATTCTTCTTGGTTTTGCAATTGTAATGGCTAGCAGTGTATGGTCAGAGTATATTTCTAAGTTTATATTGTTACAAGATGCCAGGGGTGTATCCGCTAAGTTTGTGAGGGATGGAAGTCTTCATAAAATATTTACACATCTATTACTTACAACATTATACTACTTATCTCCACTATTACTTTGTCATTCTCAGTACGCGCAGTATTTAATGTCTGTCTCAAATATAATTAAAGACCTTATCACTGTCTCTATGTTGGTTACAGTAACTTAATTCACACTCATTACTCACATATATTCAGTCTAAATGTCTGTCACTCACGCATCCAGTTCAATAGTCCTGCACGTCAGCCTCACTCTCCACTGTACTGATGCTCGCAAGTCTGCAGACTTCACTCCCGCTGGTCACTTTCGTCGCCACTCGTTTTGCTGGCTCATCATTTTGCTGTCTTCGCACACCTAGCAGTTAAGGTCATTACAAATCTCCAAACTCAAGACTGTCAGCTCAGAGGCCTGTTGCGGTTTAAATATTCTTGCTGACAGAGTCTAAAAGGGTCCTCACACTCGGAGTTACACTGAGAACTGGGGGCAATGACCAGAACATTCTTGTAACAATAACCCCAGACATTCAATCCCCTCAATGACAGAAGGCGGCACGAGTCCTAATAGGCTTATCGTGGCAGTGGCACTACTTTGTAAATCTCAATGCTCTCTGCAGGTTACTACACTGCCTTTGACACACTGCCTTGTTTGCTCAAGTGGGACAGGAGAAGGGAAGTGATGCAGAGCACAAACATGTAATACTACTCTCCCCTCAAAGGTGTTTGTCCATAACAGACTCAACAACATCTGGACCTTCGTAGAGTGCCAGTCGGTCTGTGTGTACAACCTCAGGATTCACCTGAGAACCTTTATGATAAATCTGAAAGACCACATCCTTGATCTTCTTTATAATCCTCTATGAGCCTTCACAACATTTTTGTAGCTTTTGTCAGTACACTTTTTGCCTCTGGGGCCATAATGGTGAGTAGTCAGACTACTTACCTCCCATCTAGGTGAACCAGGTTCGATTCTCGACGGGGGCGCTCCCAGATTTTCGCATGGGAGAATCGTGCCGGATGATGCCGCTGGTCATTTGAATCTCAGTCCTTTTGGTTGTCTGCCACAAAATAGACAGGTACTGCTCGAGAGTGCAGTTAAGCCTCTCGACCATTCCATCAGACTGAGGGTGTAAGGCTCTAGTTCTAGTATTTTTCAATCCCAGAATGTTTGTTACATTCTGGAACACAGCAGCTTCAAAATTTTGTCCCTGATCTGAATAGAGTTCTAGTGGGACTCCAAACCTCAAGAAGACATGCTCTACAAGCACATCTGCCACAATAGTGCTTCTTGGTTTTTGAGGGAAATGACCTCAGGCCACTTTGTAAGTAATCTTGGGCCACCAGCCATTATTTTCTTTCTACTTTAGTAATGGATGCCAATTAGGATTATTTAGCTGATCTTTCCTAATACCTCCATCTCTCCAGGTAGGTGACCCATGACAAAATACAGAACCTTGAATTCTTGTTCTCCGTACCCCCAATGATTCACCACTGTTTTCTTCCTAATCTTCACAATGACGATAGAATGGTTCACAAGGCCGCCTGAAAAGTGCATCTGCATTGCTGTGAAGGCATCCAGATCTGTGCTGTATTACAAAATTGTATTCTTGAATATGCTGTATCCACTGGGCTATTTGACCTTTTGTTTTTTTGAAATTAAGTAGCCAGCGTAATGAAGTGTGGTCGGTTCTTAAAATAAAATGTGTGCCATAAAGGTAGGGGTGGAAGTGTGAAATTGCCTTCACCATAGCCAGAAGCTCCCTACAAGTAACAGTAATTACTCTCAGGCTTGTGAACTACCTTACTGAAATATTATAATGGTATCTCCTTCCCATCCTGAATATGAGATAACACTGCTCCAATGCCTACATCACTAGCATTAGTATCCAAAATGAATGTGCCCTCACTTTTTGGGAATTCCAGGACCGGGGGAGATATCAGAATTTCCTTTAGCTCACTGAAAGCAACTTTGCACCCAGTTCCAATGAAATTTCCTTTTGGCGTTAGTCAGTACATGTAGTGGCTGGGCTATCGTGGCAAACCCAAGTGCACAAATCATCTGTAGTAGGCACATAAGCCCAGAAACTCCATGTGTCAGTTTTGTCAGTTGGTGCAGGCTAATTTCTTATTGCTTTTGTCTTCAAGCCTTCTTAATTTTTTGGATAGACAATACATGTCCCAAGAAATTTATTTTCTTTTGGAATAGGTGGTACTTCTTAGGAACTCGTTTCAAGTTGACTGCAGCCTTTTTCTGAAGTAAAGAGTCTAAGCATGATAGGACTCTTCAAATATCCTCCCTGCCACATTGATGTAATCTAAGTAAATGTGATAAATATCTAATGTGAGAACTTTTTCCATCAGGCGTTTGGAGGTGGCAGGGGCATTACACAGCCCAAAAGGCATAATTTTGAACTGCCAGTTTCCTTTCCCTTGGACACAAAATGCAAGCTTTTCTTGGTCCTCTGGGGCAACCTCGTACTGCCAGTACTCACTCATGTCCAAAGTAGAAAACCATTGAGAACCTGCTAGGCTGTTCAGTGTGTCATCTATCTTTGGAAGTGGATAAGAGTCTTTCTTTGTCACATTATTAAGCTGGCGATAATCCACAGAGAATCTCATAAAGTCACCTTTCTTCGTAACAAGTACAATGGGGGAAGACCACTGACTAACTGATGGTTCTCTCTCATATAACTTTTTCATTTCCTTTGGATTCCCCTCAACTGCCTCATGTGAAGCTAGTGGCAGACATCTTGGTGGCTGCTTTATGGGCTTGGCATCTCCTTTGTCAATATTGTGGCAGGTTACATTAGTCCATTCAAGACAATTTGGTCCACACGAGAAGGCAACCCTTTTTGAAGGTGTCCACTGAAATTTTGTTTGGAAATCCCTGACTTTTCCTTGTTTTCTAGGCAGAATCTTACCATTTTCCCTGACCTATTTTCAGGACCGAAACCTTCCAATACCCATATTTTTTCACCGCTGACATAACAAATATGCTGTCAGTGAAGTTCAATTAAATTACACTGCAACAGCCCAAGCAAACAGGGCCAACATTTTACTCAGCCCATTGATAGTTCTTGCAATGAATGCTGTTAACGTTGCACGAGTGCCCATTACAAACACACAAAATGAAATAAAAGCATACATATACGGGATTTAGTGAACCGCTTTTACAATTATTGCCAGTTCACAACTTGAATACACAACTGTAGGCTATTCATGGTAAAGTGAGCACTTTTGAGGGCCTAGTTACTATTTCCTTTCAGCAATTTTTTGTCCTTTAACCACCTTTTTAAATAAATATTGCCATGTAAGTAATAAACACAGTGTACATATCCCACCGCACTCTGGAAGTGAAAGTATAAGGCTAAAATAAAATACATTTATGGACTATTATTTCAAATGAGAGGGCTTTCAAAAGTGTTCACTTTACCGTGAATAGCCGATAACAATGTTTACAGAGTAGCAATTATTTACAATTTCATTGACCCAGGTAAAAATATCCTGACATTTCCCTGTTNATACTTTATTTTCGTATGTATATGCCCTAAATCACTTGGCGAAAATGTATTATTGCCAGTTCACAACTTGAATACATAACTGTAGGCTATTCATGGTAAAGTGAGCACTTTTGAGGGCCTAGTTACTATTTCCTTTCAGCAATTTTTTGTCCTTTAATTACCTTTTTAAATAAATATTGCCATGTAAGTAATAAATACAGTATGCATATCCCACCGCACTCTGGAAGTGAACGTATAAGGCTAAAATAAAATACATTTATTGACTATTATTTCAAATGAGAGGGCTTTCAAAAGTGTTCACTTTATCGCGAATAGCCAATAACAATGTTTACAGAGTAGCAATTATTTACAATTTCATTGACCCAGGTAAAAATATCCTGACATTTCCCTGTTACATGAATTTCCCTGACTTTTCCATGTTTCCCCATTGGGTGGACATCCTGCATTTCTCTGCAATAATTCAGAGACAGCTTTCTCCTGTCGCCAGTTGGGGTTTTCTCTTGTTCTTACTATCAGTTCCTCCAGTACTTCTGGTAGAGGACATTTTATTTGTTTTACTTTAGAAGCTTCTGGAACATTTAAAAGTACCTGTGGGACCTGCTTGCAAACCTCTATCACGGCCCCGTCCTCAAGAAGAATGGCACTATCGGACAAATTAATCATTCTAACTGGCATACTGTCAATTTGAAGAGACCAAACTCCTTGCTACAATTACGCTGCCTGGCAGGATGCCACATTTTTCTGCTGACTTAATCAATTTCTGACAAATTTTCCTTGGCTCGACTAATGACAATTTCGGTAGAAGTAGGTAGCACAGTGAATTGACAACAGACTGCTGGCAGATCATTGGTGCGGACAATTCCTGCGTGTTGACATCACCAACTCGATACTGCCTACCAGTAGTACACCAAGTTGAGTATCGGTACAGCTCCAGCCTACGTAGTACATCAAGCCCCAAAAGACATTCACCCTCTATTTCTGCTATGTAAATATAGTGCTCTAGGCTAATGTCACCAAGTTTCAGGTTTACCCTTCTTTTACTTCTAACTAGTGTGGTCTCACCTGTTACCGTACTTTTGAGTCCTAGATTCTGTTCTTTAAACAATTTATACTTCTCCCAGGTTGTTTAATACTAATTTTTTTTGGGCACACATTTTGACACCATATTTTTTTATTGGATGTAAAGTTTTTTTTTTTTTTTTTTTTTTTCCCCTGGCTTGACACGACTAATTTCATCACTTACATTAAACTCTTGTACCTTCTTTGCAGTTTTGCTATTCAAAGTCTACCCTGGTTTGGGATTTGGTAACATAAAATACCCTTATCTTTCACCAATCTTGCTGTGTAGTCAGGAACGTTGAATTCATCTTGCATTCTTTTCAAGGTCCATTTTTTTGGGAGAGCAGTTAATATTAATATTTCCTCACTACGATCTGCGGTTAAGTTGTACTTTTCTTTCAACTGCTGTAAAATCTCACAATCTGTTGTGTCTTGATCTTCACTATTAGCATCACCAATTCCTAACAACTTTGCTCCAATTGCTTTTTGCACAGATTTGAACTTTTGTTTGAGATATGTCTTTTCAGTTATAGACTATTCAGGGTTAAGTGAGCACTTTTTAAGGCCCATCCAAAAGGCATTAACCTTTAATAAATATATTTTATTGCAGCCATAGACATTAACTTTTGAGAGTGGTAAAATGTACACACTGTTTATTAGTCACATGGCAATGTTTATATTAAAAAGTGGCAGAAAATTTTTTTTGCAGGTCCTTAAAAAGTGCTCACTTTACCGTGAATAGCTTATAATCTTTTAGATTTTACTGGTGTTTCACACAGAGAACGAAGACTCTTGTTTAATGACTTCAAGGCAGATGTTTTTTCTGGAGTATTGATTTCCTTTCCAATTTCTACAACAGTTCTATCATCTTCACTGCTTTTTGCTGAGTTAAACAGAACATCTGGGTTTTGTGTTGATAATGTAGCTTTAGAAGGTATTGTTTGGTTTGATGGTAGTTCTATAGCCAGTTGTTTTCTACACGCATCACACACTTTGTCTCCTAACCGAAGTTCACATCTTTTTTTCTATCACCCACGGTAGAACAGCAAATTGTTGTTTTTGTTATTATGTCCTTTTTTTAAAAAAATTTGACAACAAGATTTAAGTCTAGTTTTAGAACCAATAATAGAAACAAAACAATAATTACTGTTAAATTGAAACAGTTTTTAACAAAGTACTGCCCCCAGTTCACAGCGTTGGTCTTGGGAAGAGAACAATTTCACATGAAGGCTGAATAAGAACTGAATATGAAAAGGCCAGAATGATAATGGCTAGCAGCTTACTCATGTGGACACAGCAAAATTTCTCCCTCTCTACAGAGCTCNCGAAAAGGCCAGAATGATAATGGCTAGCAGCTTACTCATGTGGACACAGCAAAATTTCTCCCTCTCTACAGAGCTCAAGCCAGCTTGGCAATTTGCTTATCACGTGTGGTCAGCAAATTTATATTTACTGAGCTCACAGCTTCTATAGGAAGACAGACAAATCAAATATATAACATGCCAAACCAAAAAAATCTACAATCCATCAATTTAAGNCAGCTTCTATAGGAAGACAGACAAATCAAATATATAACATGCCAAACCAAAAAAATCTACAATCCATCAATTTAAGCTAATATACTTTTTACAGAATTATAACTCTTAGTTTCATATTTATTTTTTCTTATATATTTTGTAGAACAGTGTTTATAAAAGTATACAGTAATCAGCAGTTGTCAGATCTATTACATACTCACATATACATTTAAATATCCGATGAACCCATTGCCATCCCAACTTCAAATTTGGGAGGCACGTAGAAAACATACATAAGGAAAACATATATATTTTTAAAAATACCCCATAAAAAAAAATTTAAGGTCAAATTTAACTTTGAATGACCTTGAACAGAAATAATATTAAAACATAGTTGTTATATATNAAAAAAAAATTTAAGGTCAAATTTAACTTTGAATGACCTTGAACAGAAATAATATTAAAACATAGTTGTTATATATTTATATATTGCTGGGAAGCCCACAAAAAAAGCTTTAAACTGAGCCCATGTAGAGCTATGTAGCTTGCAAATGAGCCGAGATAATTCACTTTACATAAGCTGCAAGCAGTGGAAAAATGAAAATTTCAAATTGCAATAGAGTCAAAACCAAACAAGGTAGAAGGCTGGGAATTTAGGANCAAGCAGTGGAAAAATGAAAATTTCAAATTGCAATAGAGTCAAAACCAAACAAGGTAGAAGGCTGGGAATTTAGGATGCAAGTTCTTTCATGGACACCTAAGTGTATGCTAAAAATTAAAAAAAATTGGTATGGGTTAGGTTGAAAACTATTTTCTTTCGTTGATTCGACATGGAATTACTCCATACTGTCGTCAGGAAATAATGGGAGGAAGCGGCATGACACTGATATGCCATGGGCAATGTCGCATACTCTCTTTAGCCTCCACCACTGCTGCGCTTCCCCTCAGCCCCCCCAAGCAAGAGACATTAGGCCATACACACCACAGATACCTTTGAAGCCAGCGCAGGACGAACAAGC
Source organism: Clitarchus hookeri (assembly GCA_002778355.1). Lineage (NCBI taxonomy): Eukaryota > Metazoa > Arthropoda > Insecta > Phasmatodea > Phasmatidae > Clitarchus > Clitarchus hookeri. The sequence goes on along the minus strand of NQII01007053.1, from coordinate 79,804 downwards.
CGGATGCCACCACCTGTAGGCCGACTGCCTGCAGCACAACACTGCCGTGCACTGGGTGTATGCTGTTTACCTACCCTCCTGCCAATGGCCATGGAGGGGTAATCACCACGCCTCCGCATCACCCTGCCAGCTGCCCACACCTCTTCCTGTGCTGTGCTCCCCTCACCGGTCTTGGTTTCTGGAGTATAAATAGAGGCAGACCAGGGTTCGATGCTGTCTTGACCAGCTACAGCTGTGGAATGTCATGCTACCAGAGTGATCACTGACTTGCAAGTTCATGCGTCTTCATAGTTTAGTCTATCCCCATCTACTTGAGTCTGAGTACTGCCAGTTTCCACAGGGGTTACCCTCTGCCCCTTGCGCTTCTGAGATGACTGCGCATACCTAGATTTGGCTGGCAACCAAGGCATGGCCCCTCAGGCCTTAGAAGAAGTACAAGCTGGGTATGTGTGTTGTGTTATTGGTCTGCCAATAAACCACACATATTCCAACTTGGCCCACATTCTCAATCAGCCCTCTTTTGCTTCAAACCCCTTGTTCTCGCTCTTATTGACATTCTTCCAAAAGTAGGCATATGCCACCCCTTCCTCTCCCTTCTCCTCTTTGACGTTATTCAGGCAATTAGAAGGAAGCATCCTGCTCTGTGCTGTCGGTTGGGGTGTGGCGGTGATCCTGCCTCGTCATTCAACACCAGAAAGAGGTGTGTAGCTGCCGTCGTCACTTTCTGTTGGGGTATTTGGCATGCTACTGGTAATACCGTCCTATCTGGATACTCTGGGAAAATCAATGGTAGTGGTCACTAGNGTGGGGTATTTGGCATGCTACTGGTAATACCGTCCTATCTGGATACTCTGGGAAAATCAATGGTAGTGGTCACTAGGAACGCAGCTCGCAAACCTGCCTTGATGGCTCAGAGTGCCGGCAGTCACCTCACCCTCTCTGCTAACCTTGGGTAAGGAGGCATGTGCTGTGGAGTACTGCACCATGAGGGAGGTCTCTGTCCTCCAGGAAGTCGCCCAGAATCAACCCTCCCTCCTTCCCAATTAAGAACTCTCCCAATTTCTCTTAAAGGCTGTGCCCACTCATACTGGACACCCGCTCAAGCAACTCAATAGTCAATACCTTACTACATGCACTCATAGTGGAACCTGGTAATGAAGCTGACCACCCACCAGTCACATCAAATACAACTACTTCCACAGCAGTGTCAGCTGAAGGCACAGCCTCAGTTGTATTACTGATGCCACCAGGAAACTGCAACTGTTGTTTTGGGAACAACTGCCCTGTGTATCCGTGATGCCTGTGGCAATTTTTAGAAAGCATGCACACTACTTGGTTCGGGATCCTAGTCATATTTTATCACTGTGGACTGTGTTCAGAGATTGGGCTTGTGTCATCAGAAGGCACCAGTTCCAGTGGTGGGACTTTGACACCGCTGTACTGGCGAACAAATGTTTGACTAAATGTGCCCTTCAGCCCTCAATTTGATAGAGCTCACAAGTTGTCACTACTGCTTTGATCCTGAGATCAATTACAGGTCGACTTTGTTGTGTTCCTCTGCCTCCTGAAGTACATTAAAAGTACCAGAATTTTCAGTAGGCAGACCCAGCATTTGACACACCTGGCCCCATTGACATTCTACCTGGCACAGATGTGTATCTTAATCTGTTTGATGGTGGGTGGCATCAGATAGCCCCAGGTTTCCCCACTGCTATTCATAGCGTTTTTGGTTGGGTTTTGATGTGAAAGTGAGAAAAGATGCACCACCTCCTGTGTTATCATTATTTGCAAGTTCTTAGCCTAATCTTGTTGAAACCTTGCATGACTTTTGGGAGGTTGAAGAGGTGCCTGTTACCAAACCCATCAACCCTGAAGACGTCATGTGCAAATATAACTTTTGACACACTCACCAGTGCATAGTAGGAGGACGCTTCATTGTGAAACTGCCATTCAAGGAACTTGAACCAGATCTGCGTCAGTTACGTTCTTTTGGTGTGGACTGATTGCTTAAGTTGGAGCAGCACTTGAGCCACCAACCAGAGGTATGTAAACAGTATGTTCACTCCTTCAAGAATATGACACCATCACTGTGCCCTCAAGCACCAAAGCTCCACCACAAAGTTGAGGGTGGTCTTCAACACATCTGCTCTATTAACCTCAGGCAAGTCACTCGAATGTTCCAATGACAGGGCCAAAATTACAAAAGGATATAGTTGAAGTTATTTTGCATTATCGGCTCCACGTTGTGATCTTGACCACAGATATATGTGAAATTTATCAGCAGGTGCAAGTGCATCCAGATGATCAGCCATACCAGGTCTTTCTTTGGCGTGAGAACCCAACACAATCCATTCAAGAGTACCAGTTGAATACTGTTATCTACAGTATGTCTTGCACTTCATGCCTGGCAATGAAAGCTCTACAACTAACCCTCATTGAACAAAGAGGATATCCTTATGCATCTAAAGTGTAAATGGAGGATATCTTCATTAACGACATCGTAAAAGGAGCAGCATTTGTTGAGGAAGTATTATCTTTGCAGGGAGAACTGGTGGAATTACTGAAACTGGGTTTCTTTAGGTTAAGGAAATGGCCCTCTATCAGCAAGTCACTTTTGGAAAGTATACCTTAAGACCACATGGAATGTCCATTGACTTTTCAGGGTAGGGAAATGATAAAGGTGTTGCAGATGCAGTGGGTGGCAAAGGAATATGCATTTTAATATTGCATCAATCATTCTGGTGTTGTAATTACAAATAGAGTAATATACTCTCAAATATTGCTAAGATCTACAACCAACTGGGATGGATTACACCAGTTATTTTTTTGTGCCAAGGTGTTTTTGCAGTAGCTGTGGTTATTAGGTGTTAATGAGCGTTAGATTTCACCTGAACATGTTAAGGTCAGTTGGGAGAAGTTTCTCACCGAATTTTCAGAGCTCAGCAAGGTCCCTGTTCTCTGCTTTGACGCAACTTCGATCAACAAAACTACCAAGTTAATGTATTCTACGATTCTTCAAACCAGGGATATATTACTGTTGTCTACCTAACTGTTTGGGAAGCAGTGGGGTTCATCTGCTAATTGCTAAGTTGTGTGTATTTCATTTGCAATCACTTACACTCCCATGACTTGAGCTCCTGGGTGCTCATTATCTTCACAAGCTGTATATACTATTTTGTCATCATGAATCAACATTAGAGATGTCTGCCTGGAGTGATTTGAATGTGGCACTGGCATGGACCAGAACTGCACCTAACCAATTCAAGACATTTGTTGCCAACCATATTTCACAAATTAAGAAATTCAGTTTGGTAATGCACTGGTGACGTGTACCCATGCATTCTAATCCAGCTAATTGTGCATCATGTGGTCCAACAATTCAACTTGTGACTCATTCACTCTGGTGGCATGAGCCTGAGTGGTTAACATTGTGTGAAAGTGATTGATCTAGACATTGCTACAAATGATACAATTAAGGCAACAGAGGTGAAGATAACTTTTGTTGTTGCATTGGTGGCAGAATGTGGAGGTGTACTTGCTTGACAGTCTTAATAAGTTTTTGTCAAGGTCAAAAAATATTGAGGGTTGTAGCCTACATACTTAGATTTATTTCAAATCACAAGAAAAACCGTAGGTGCAAGTTGGGTCCTCTAACTTCAAAAGAATTGGATAATGCCCAAAAATGTTGTGTACACCTGGTGCAGCAGGATGCTTTCAAGTCTGACATAAGTCAGTTAATGCAAAACAAGGAGTGCTCTTCTTCAGTTCAACATCTCAGCCCATTTGTAGATTCAGAAGGCCTATTATGAGTTGAAGGATCTCTGGAACAATCTAATCTGCCATATGAGGAACGGTATCCATTGTTTCTACAGAAACATAGTCACATTACTGACCTTGTTGACTTCTACCATCCCTCACGTCTTCACGCCAGAAGCAACTCCTTTCTCGCCGCTATCGATAGACATTTCTGGATTTGGTCTTCCAAAAGATTAGTTATGGTCTGGATCACTAAATGTGTAAAGTGCTTCAAATTGAATATGAAGAATGTAGAACCAAAGATGGGAAACCTAGCTATCAAGTTCCATCATGCATGACTGTTCTTCATTGTTGGTGTAGACTTATTTGGGGGGGGGGGATGTTTCTGGTAAAGACCGCACAAAGGTTTAATGCTAAATTGCTGTTTGATTCACCACCAAAGCAGTTCATTTGGAAGTTGTTTCTGTTCTGCACTTAGTACAAATGCATTCCCAAATGCCCTTTTCAGCATCATTTCACATTGAGGATTGTGTAAAAACATTTATTCAGACTGTGGCACCAATTTCATTGGGGCAAGTTGCTATGATACTGAGCTGCAACATCACTTGAAAATTCCATCCAATGCATAACGGATGGCAAACAATCTGCTGGAATGAGACATACAGTGGCATTTTAACCCCCTTTTTGCACCACACTTTTGCAGTCTTTGGGAGGTGGGAATATGCTCAGCCAAGGACCACCTGAATTGTGTGGTGGAGCAACAGACCTCACCTTCGAGGACCTCTCCACTATCTTCAGTCAAATAGAAGCAGTTTTGAACTCTAGCCCACTTTGTGCTTTGTCTTCTGACTCCAGTAACATGGAAATGCTGATGCCAGACCTTGCTGATGTTGCTTCCAACACCTAATTCGAAGGAGCTGTCCTTTAACCATCTGGATCATTGGCAGCTGATGCGCTGAGTCTCCCGACACTCTGGAGCAGATGTTATAAGAAGTACCACTACATCCTCCATCCACACAGAAAGTAGACAAAGAGCTGAGTTGAACTACAGGAGGGAGACCTGGTGCTGTTAAAGGAAGACATACTGCCCCCATTGCAGTGGCAGCTGGGACGCATGCAATCCCTGCACCCAAGGAAGGATGTGGAGCTAATTCGAACAAGATGACCCTTTGTCTTCATTTTGCCATGGTGATTAATAATTTGTCTTGAATTTTTCATTACCGCCTAGTGTTGCAAAGTTACTTCCAAAAATATGTTTGACTACTTAAGCAATAAAGGGGGATGATTTTCATCAACCACATTTTAACAGCGTTACAATTTAATTTTCTTGAATCACAATTCCAATTTTTGTCGCATCATCTTGAGTACNTTCATCAACCACATTTTAACAGCGTTACAATTTAATTTTCTTGAATCACAATTCCGATTTTTGTTGCATCATCTTGAGTACTTCCTGATATTTTTACATTCATGCATTTCAAACTTTAATTTTCAATACTCTTTACCTCCCTTAATAAATCGCCTCCAGGAGTTTGGCACATGAATTCTGGTTGTCATTGTATATGTTATATGAAATTCTGTAAATTTTGGTGAGCTGTATGTTGAGACACATTTGTGCATGTACCATTATACATATAAGTGGTTTATTTTTGTTTTGTGTGCCACCATCTTAAAAACATTGCGAAGAACTAGTGCTTCAGTGCCATCTCATGTACTCATTTTGTGAATCTGTTTAGTGTGATTTAACCAGATTCTATATTCTCACTCGTTTCAATGTTTAGGTGCTAACACCAAATTTTTCATGGTTCCTCTAAAATGGGTTGTAAAAGAAAAGTCGTTATAAATAGGGTTACATTGACGTTATGACTATTGTCCATTACAGATAGTTTTAAAAATTATGATTTTTTTTTAAAACAATTTTTTTTTATAATTTTATTTTGATCAGATATTGTGTGATGAATTGTCTGAAGTGTCCCATATGGCAATTATGAAAAAGTTGGTANGCACTCATTTTGTGAATCTGTTTAGTGTGATTTAACCAGATTCTATATTCTCACTCGTTTCAATGTTTAGGTGCTAACACCAAATTTTTCATGGTTCCTCTAAAATGGGTTGTAAAAGAAAAGTCGTTATAAATAGGGCTACAATATTGACGTTATGACTATTGTCCATTACAGATAGTTTTAAAAATTATGATTTTTTTTTAAAACAATTTTTTTTAATAATTTTATTTTGATCAGATATTGTGTGATGAATTGTCTGAAGTGTCCCATATGGCAATTATGAAAAAGTTGGTAACCGTAGTGTTTCCAGAAGGTACAGATAAGAAAATGTGACAGATGCCAAGCAGTTTTATGTTGAGGACACAGACTTGGTATCTCTTTAATTTTTTGCTACATTTAACACTAAGAAATTATTTAACTCAATTAAATGAAACATTAACCTTATTTAGTCTTATAATTTGCATACCAAAGCCACCAGAATCATGGGAGTTATATGCAGCCCAGTCTAGCAGTTTAAACAAATGCTGTGTACCACTATTCCCAGGAAGAAAGTCCACTGTTATTTCTTGCCCATGCAAATCAACCCAATCACCTATTTCTGTTGTAAACTGAGTGGCTGAAAGCACTCCTGTTCTGAAGAAAAGCAAGCATGCTTTCCAGCCCAGATGTGGGCTGGAAAGTGAGGGCATATGCGCTGGTGTATGTGTGGGCATGTGCCGCAGCCTATGAAACCTGGACGTGTCATCTTGGCAATCTCTCCATGCCTCAGGTTGCCAAGAAATTGGGAGAGCAAAGAGCAGTGGTGGCTGAGAGAGCGTATTACGGCAGTTCTGGTCTTCACTAGACAGCATGAGGAGCTCTTAAGGGGGAAAGTTTGACAAATCTTGGATTTATATATTTTTTTGCAAAAGTTTAAAAATGTGACTTTGTTCGGACATAGAATATCATTTAATTTTATTTTAGAGATGATTATCTTTTGACTTTTCGTACTAGTATAGTTTCTGTAGACATTCTCAGAAGGTAAAAGATACCCCAGTGATATTGCAGTTATTCTATCATTAGATTCATTCATCTTGTCAAAGAAGAAATTTCAATAATGAATGCACAATACATTTTATGACTCAAAAACTGGTAAAATCACAATGATTTGTATCTCTCCCCCTTAATGGCACTTACTGACTGGAAGCTGAGGTACAAGAATCTGCTGGAGGTCAATTTCTGCCTTACCCACAGATCCTTGATGGGCTAATATCATGCCAGATATACTCATAGTCACAGCATCAAGCTTGAGTGTAGAGAAGTCGACTGTAAGTGGGCACGGCCACTGAGGGTTCAAACTTCAACTGTACCTCGAGTCCAGAGCTAGAAAAATATACCGCTGCCTCTTATGGTTGATGAGGAACCTATTTTTAAAATACATTAGGGTGAAATGGTTTGTATAGGTGTAAATAAGTAGCGGTGAACTTAAACCATTAATATGATATTTATTGGTTCACTTTCTTAGTAACAAAATATAGTGCTGATCAATTTGCCTCTCTGCCTATTATCTGTTGGTCACAGATTGGCAATAAAAAAAAGGTGTGCATTTTTACTAATTTATTTTGAAACATACAACTCCTCATGTAAAATGTGTTTGTCATAAATTACTAGTTTATAAAGGGCCGATCAGTTGATCAACAACAAACCATATGCGAGTGCTTTTTTTACCATTTGACCAACCTATATACTAATGTAAATAAAGAATTAAAGACTTCTCCTGTTTGACACAATAACTACCTTAAACATCTGATGGAGATTGGGTATCTACAATCCAACAGCACAGAGAATGAGGAAGCCCTGGTTCAAATCTGTTTAATCCAACTGGAATGAACTTACAGATGCAAGGATGAACCACCTGTATCATTAGGGGTGGTAAACAAGTGGGTGAATACAAACTTTCTGATAACAGAGTAACTGTAGGAGTCCAAATCCTAGGGTAGCTTTGGCTGGGAGATTGTTATTGCACATGATCTACGAAGGTAGATCCACAATGAGAGACTGCTCCTACCCTGATACTGATCAATCAAATACTTTACAACCTGCTATATGAATAGGTAGCATAATTGGTGTAGATGCTGCAAGACTATCGCCTCTTTGTTTACTGATGGTGGGCCACTTCTGCTTACTTACAATATCCACTGTACGATATACCTTGCAACCAACCACAGCTAATAAATAGTATCAGAATTTACTGCCATGAAACACCATATTATTGAGCAGGTAGTTGACATTTAGGATTAGAGAAATGTGAAGCAATATTTCTAATCCAACTCATTGGCGTTTCTGGTTTTTAAGAGGGGCTTCACTGTGTTGTGTGGGGAGCATATACCCAAGAACGTGTGTAATATTCTCTGGAATTTAGGATTCAATGCGGGAAGATAGTTATCCACGTGATAGTGAGGCCAGAGTATTTTCCAATGCCTCGTGAGCAAGGAGATGTTCAGGGAATTCATGTTGGACTTCTGTAGGTCCTATCGATATTATGTTAATTATGTACTTCGAAAATTGGGAAGAAAATTGGCCCAAACTTGAGTAGAGTAGAATAAAACTAGCTCAATTTGGAGATCATTTTCAAGGAACATTGAACTCATTTAAGAACAATAACGTATGGAAGTGCCTTTGCAGGTAGCTGTACAGTCTGATGCTAACCATTTTAACATATTTAGATAATAGCAGTAGTAGTTAGTTGTGGAAGTGGAAATAACATAGGTAACTGCAGGGTCTTATGGAAAAGATATATCTGTTGAATAAGTATTAAGTTAATGCCAAGTTTTTGATAGTATTATAGTAATCTTTATGTGGAAAATAGCTGTTGCATTGAAAATATAACTAAAGTAACTAAATACATCATGACACTTTTAGAATATCAGTGTACTGCATCTTACCTTCGGTTATATTTTTAAGAATTATACATATAAAGATAAGCACAATATTCGTTCATTAAAAGTGTTGTAAACTGTACAGAGTTACAGTCACAGAAATTTTGATGTGGCAGAGTAGTTGTATTTTAGATCTACTCTTGTAATAACCCTTGTTACTGACTTCATGCTGCTATTTATTAGTAAGTGTTCACTTTAGAAGTTTTGTATTGCAGTACATAAACTGCAGTTTGTCAGAAGCTGTGCATGCAGTATAGTATTTTTCTTAATGTGTGCAGAATCTGGATTACGTGATAGTGTCTGGGGCAAGACGGCAAGAGAATCGTTGGGACCCAACTCAAAATGAGCAGGTGGTACCTGAAGACAGACAGACATCCCGTCGTCTGTTTGATGATGCAATGTTCAAACTAGAACATGGTGAGGAGGACAAGGGGCAGGCCAAGAGTGTTGCACCAACCCTGGGCAGGCTGGCTAACCTCAGGGATAGCATCTGGCGTGATGACTATGCTGCCAACTGTGTACTTAGGAAAAAGTTCAGGGTAAAGTATTTGTAGTGTGTATGTTTATGCCTGTGTCATTCTTGCTTTCGTGATGAATGGAACTTCACAGTTAAAACTATTGTATTTTGTCTTGCTGTGTACACAGTTGTAGGAAATACACTTACTGGCAAAAAAGTTAAGCACTTGGAAGAGGTGATGGAAATGAAGTGAAATGAAATGGCATGTGTTAAAAGGTGATGTGACTTTATTGCAATGATAACAGTATCAAATCACACAGATAACAGAGTTGGTAGTACAGTCATATTGCTGGTCCTATGTCGGTAAGATTTAGCATCCGTTTGGGTCTGGATACATGTGCTGATAAAGTTTGGAAGGGAGTTTTACAGTTATTGTATTCACTCCTGGAGCAAGTTGGCCCACAGCAGTTGTAACTGATCCTTAACGTGGGTGTAGATCAACAAGTTGGAGTTGATGTCCGAGCTGATCCTGCACATCTTCTATCAGGGACAGTTCAGGAGACCTTGTTGACCATCACAGGCATTCCATAACCACATGTGCCATGTGTGGATGAGCATTATCTTGTTGTAAGATTGTACCAGGGTTAACATATGAGGATGTAGGATGCCACTGACATACCACTATGCCATGAGGGTCCCTGAATCACTACCAGAGGTGACCTGAAGTTATCTCCTGTAGCTCCGTACACAATGATGCCAGGAGTAATGCTGGTGTGTCTCCACATCATCAGTAGGATGTGTCATCTCCCTGTGTTGTCACTATACTTGCTTATAACAGTCATCTATGGTAATGCAAAACTGAGATTCTTCACTGAACATGATGCTGTGCCACTCATCACTCCATGCCTCTTGGTTATGGTACCACTCCGAACACCGCTGTCTCCGCTCTGTAATTTTATATGGCAGGTTATGCTTGGGATGGTGAACCCGTAGTTTGGCTGATGTCAGTTACCTAGACATGTTGTTGGATCACATGGGATGATGTGGAGTGTCCAATAACTGTGTCTGGATGGTAAGTACCAATATTGTGGGATTGTATAATGCTTGGCACACAATATGGTGATACTTCCTTGGTGTGGTGTCTCTTGGTTGACTGGAAGTGTGGGTGCCCTTATACAACCATTGGTTCCAGCAGTTGCATAATACTTCCACCCAGTCTCATGCAGACCCACAATGCAGCCCCGTCAAGTGCTGGTGATGTTGTTTAAATGTGTCTGTATTCAGTACCTTCTTTCACTTTGTTGATTGACTTTCTGACACTTTGCACATGCCATATAACACAATCACTATAATCTGATACACCCTGGTGGCAGCTATAAATGTTACAGATCATTGCAACTCTACACTTTCAGTGATGGTATACATATCTAACAAATTACATCCACTTTTAGCAATTTTTTCTAGGAGTTTTATATTTTTTTGTCAATGGATGTTTCTAAAGTATGATGTAAATAATTGTAAACCCATTCATTTTAAAGCTTTACAATAATCATGAGTCTATTAACATTGTTTTAATTATAGTAACTAATAAGTTATTGCGATGGTAGTTTCAGGCCATTTTACTAGCAAATTTTTTAATTAGTTTATTACTATTTTGGTAAGTCTACTATATATTCTGACTGACTGAAAATGTTGTGTATGTAGGAATGCAAAAAAGAATTGAATGCCAAAGAGGACAAAGATGCAGCACTGCGAGCAAGAACCAGCTTAGACATTCCCTTGCTTCCTGAAAATGAGGATGATTTAAAGATGGCATCCTTGTTGTCACTCAAGCCAGCCCACAGTAAGTGAAATACTGGCATTAATGTTGAATGAATAAATATTTATTATATTTTGGTGAAAGAAAGATTTTTTTATACCTATTTGAGATATTACTGTTTGCTGATTAGTTGGAGGTTTCTCCATTGGACAGGTGGTTCAGCAGAGCCTGCTTAAGATTTCATTGAAGAGGTTGTTTTGTGAAGGACCTTTTCTCTTGTGAAAATTGTTGTGCTACCGCTTGACGCACCACGGACCCCATTTGAGCCTCCGCCTCAGCTGCGCTCCACGCACGCCATTACCAAACTCCCGTATCACCTCCGAATGAGCCCAAGAGATCCACTGATGCCTGGACGCAGGCAACTCGAGCTCCAGGCTGCCTTCCGGCCAGTGGTACTGAATGTGTATCTCACACACGCAGTGGGAAAACAAGCTCTTCCCACTCCATTGCTCTCCCTCCCTGACTCTTCCCCTGCCAAACAGGTATAAATAGGGCTAGCACCTGCCTAGCAGATCTAACTGCTCACCGTGCTCTCCAGCAGCCAAACATCTTCTTACAAGACCTTTTACAGTGCTCTGCGCATTAGCCTCTTGCTCTCTCGTAATGCTCCTCCCAGTCTAAGGATAGGAAGTCTGTACCAACATGCTGGCACATATGTACCGGACGCCTAGAGTTTTGCTGTCAGAGGGTCGCCCTCATCCCGCCATTCCTGCATGAGTCAGATGTTCTTGGCAGCCAAGTTACCCTCACCCTTCAGGCATCCTGGGCACATGCTGGGTTACATGTGGTTTATTCTCAATAAACCAGTATAAACAATACCTTGGTCACCCTCGTTGGCTCACAAGATCAGAGTCCTGAAGCTACAAAGGTCTTTCAAAAGTGCTTACTTTACTATAAACAGTCTACATATAGTGCGACAAGTTGGCTCTCTTTCCACTCATTTTAACGAAATAGCAAGTCCATATAAAAGGTACAGGTCATCCACAATCATTCACAGAATCAAGCCAAAAACATTACCAAATTGGAGCCCAAAAATCTAAGCATAAAGTTAACAAACAGTAATCAAAAACGAAGAGAAATCCAAGTCGTAATAACACAAGCAAAGTTAGAGGGAAAGCAAACGACAGCACAATGGCAGGACATACATGTAATGGTAGTTGCATATCATGCGCAAAAACATTCTGCTGAGGGGAAGAGTGTGGTCAGAGTAAATTGGTATTGACTCGTGCTAATGGCTTAAAAAAGATGGGGGGAGGGGGAGAATCAATTCTTATATTTATGGTACAACCAGTTCTCACCAAGCGAAATGCATCATACAGGAACAAAAAAAAAGTGAAACATTTATCTTTCAACCAATTTCCATTAAATTTTCGATTTGGGGGTGGCAGTAAATAATAGCCAAAATATTTTGGCAGCTTATCTTGGCTTCTGGGCTGAAGTGACATCTTGCTGTTTGCAAAATATGGCTTTAAGGTACAAGACATGATTTTAGTGTCTTTCTTTTTTGGGCAGTTTTAAACTTTTGGACTACTACAAATTCACATGTAGCAGAGTAGTATTTTGAAATAAAAATGTACTGTACCTTCATTTGTATAATTATTTTAAAGGTAATTTTGAATTTTGAACATGTCTTTAATTTTAAGCTGCATAAGTTTGAATACCTGATCATGGCAACTTTTATAAAAGTAACATCTCTTTACAATGGATGCTGCAGAAAATTATTTTAGTTAAGCCCTATTATAACCAACTAGTATCCATCCTGTATACTGTAATTTATTGGGTTGTTGTGATTACATCATCAGTTTTTAGGAAAGGGTGAGATTGTGAAGATGATAGTTACTAAAGTATTTGTGTGAGGCTAGTGTCATTCAGCTGAAACATTTTTTTTTTCTTTTAATTCCAAGTTTGATAGATGATGACATTGCAAAAAGTAAACTCAGCTACCTACCTGGAGCTATTTTCTGCATCTGAAGCAGAGAAGCTTGGACGAGATAAGGACACTGCCATGCACAAGTATGCCATCGCCACTAAATGCAAGATGCTGAACTGGCGTACAGTGTTCTTGTACAACATGTACTTATGGGACTTTAAGCATGAAAGTTTGGCAAGATTCAATGCAGGGTCCTCAAGTATTTTTGCATGTATTTGATGCATATATTTTAAGATACAGCACTTTGAAAAAGCAGTTTTTAGTAATGGTATGGTCTGTCTCTATAAGTTGGCGAGATTTTGACAGTTCGAAGAAAGTAGCGCCAATGTTTACTTTTCGTTTATGTATCCTTTCGCCATCAGCTGGTGCATCAAGTGGCTGCTGTAAATTTATTTGATTAACACTCTGTCAGCTAATCCACTTTCCATTGCAATGCTAAACAAATTTTAAGGTAATTACAGACTCGCATCTGTCTAAAAAAAAATTGTAGGTTTTAAAAGTAAAAACAGAAAATCTTGCAAAAAATGAAATATTTGTTACCTATTTTTTTTATTCATTACAGACAACGAATTTGGGTTAACATTTGCGAGACGGTAATTGTAGTTCTTATCACACTTTGGATGTTACAGCTAATATGTTAAGACTGGAAATAAAAGTAATACAGGAAACTTGCTTGACAACGCACTTTTTATTCGCCAACAGACAACCTGCCAACGACTTTTGCAAAGCAGTTATTCTGCTATTACTGATACTAAACAGCTTGAGTTTGAAATATGTGATGTGGAATAATATAAGAATTCTTCAAAACTACTCACGGGCATCCCATTTTCTTAGTTTTATTAATACAGAATAGTAACAACACGAAAATAACAAAAATTTGGGTTTGCGGGAGACTGGTTGTAGTTCAGGATCTGGCTGACAGATAGTATGGAAGGGCGTGTTGTAATAGATGGCGTGATAGGGCTTCTGGTGAACTACCTCCAACAAGTAGCAGCACTTTAACCTGTCTCTTAATTCCATCTTTGTAAAAGTTCACTTTTCTTCTTTTATTGGCTCAAAAGACAAGAGTTTGAAATGTATTTCGTCAAATTATTTGAAAAAATTATTCAACTATACCTTTCCATATTTCTGTAGGCTTTTGGAATTAATGTCAAGCGTGTATGGAAGGTGTGGAGAGTGGGGGTATGACATAAAAAGAAATCCCATTGTCTGAAGTTGCATTTCATTTGAATACGTACAGTTTTAATGCCAGTTTCATTTTGAACACACATAAATTACTTCTTTAGCAAAAGTTTGGTTTGTAACACTAATAACAGCTGGTTTGTAAACACGTAAAATAAAACGTATTAATTAATCTAGGAACTCTTTCTTATCCGCGTATTTTCTGCGTGTTTGATGTGCGNTATCCGCGTATTTTCTGCGTGTTTGATGTGCGTCGGCAGTGCAGTCAGAATAGCCAATGTAACATTAATTTTCTTTCGTTCATGCATCAGCTGATACTGGATTTTGTAAATGGCACGTTGTTTGTTACATATACATAAAGTTGCCATTCACTGACTGTCAAAATCTTGCCAACTTATATGAGACAGACCATAGAGTGCTTTAAAATGGTGGTTCTAATGTGTGTGATGTATTGAAAGCACTCAGCAGGTCTCATGTGAAGTGTGCGTTCTGTTCATAGATCAGCACATTGACTGCTTGTGTAATTGTTTCTTGGAAGAACATGTATTTTAATACTCTGCAAGGCAGATCAAGAACCAGGTAAGCAAGCCTCTTAATATGAATGTGTTTCCTGTGCAAGATTAATATGAATTTGTATTTCAGCCATTGCAGAACGAACTTCTCAGATGCGCAATGAAATTATCAACAGACCAGCTCTGCACAGTTGTACAGGAGTGTCATCAGCATTCCTGGGCGTGCGGGCCATGAAGCATTTGTCGGAAAGCAACTTGAGCAGGGACAGTCTAGGCATTATGATGTGCAGTGCTGGCAGTGAACAAGCATCCAACAAACAAGCTACCACAAATGAGAATAATTCACTTGTGTCACAAGACTATGATTCAACAAGTTCTGATGGTGACAGTTGAAATTGTGATATTGTGCTGTTTCATGGTCATATGATTTGTTAGGCCACCCTTTTTGTGTTCATTTTAACCCAGAGTTAATCTGAGGAAAGAAATTGGCTGTAAAAAGAAATATATGTTTCCCAAACTGTTGTAATGCACATGCATAAACCTGTGTTATAAGAATATCTGTATAATTAATATAAAATGCTGGGATTTTCATTTACATTTTAGGAATATGTAAACATGTCAGGAATAATTTTTGTACTCAGTTTTTATGTATGTCATTTCATCATACTTGGGAAATTTAAACTAATATATCTGGTTAACGTTAGTCAGAAAAAATTAACTCATTAAAGTTAGAAGTTAAAATCTGCACAAATTAACTGATTAAGGTTTTAGTTAAAACAAAATTAACTGACAAATAGGTACAAAAAATTTATCATCAATGTTTATTCAATTATTAATGTTTGGTGCACATTAAAAACATTTAATGCCTGACCTCAGTGACATGATACTTTAAACCAAAATGATGACTTAACAATCTTCTACAAAAACCATTTAAAATAAAATGAAACCAGACCAGTGCAATGACTACAAAAAACATTTGAACTGTGCATGCCATGCAAGGACCATCAACAGTGCTATTTGTGTAGCGAGAGATTGTATTGACAGATGGTGACAGTGGCACCTCCCTACTTCACAACCACGTGAGACTTAACGACGATCTGTGATTTTTAATACAAAGGTAACTGATGGCGTCAGTGTATCAATCTGTATTATGGCATGCAGTTTGTCAGTCGTAAAATATGTTGCATAATTTTAAGAATTTTAGCAAGATATTAATGGCATTTGCATATATTTTTTTGTCATCTTCTGCCTCCAGGCTATTGCAAAGTTAACTAACTTTAGATTTAATTGTTAGCCAAACATATTAACGATTAAAAATCAGTTTTAACGTGTGACGGTTTAAGAATATTAGAGCGACGCTGGCCCACAACCCCTCCCCCCGCCCGTGTAACCAGTATAGGGGCTTAGAGACACGTGGCAGCTGTCGTACCCGCAGAAGAAGGTCATGCAGAGGCCAACACGTGCTGCCAAGCCGGGCATGTGTCGCAGATGCATAGCCATGACACCCCCCGCCCCCCTTCACCACCCTCCTTCGTCTCTAGCAGGTCCGTGAGATTTGTTGAGCGCGGAGGTTTCACTATATAGAAAATAATCATGCACAGTTCACCTAAATTCAGAAAAACCTGCACCGCGGAAGAAACAGCTGACGAGCGGGATATTGGTGCCGAGAACACCCCCCTCCCCCCTTAGCTAACCACAGGACAATGTAGAAACGCACCGAGAAGTAGCTGACGAGAGTA
>NQII01007053.1:49210-63253 GCA_002778355.1 Clitarchus hookeri | reverse complement strand
AGTTGATTATTACCGCCCAGAGTAGTCGGACAGTTGAAGATCGCAGAGCAGAGAGTTAGGTCAGGGGTTCGGACCCCTGGCCACGTCAGTAGAACATCACCATAGTGAGACGGCAGCAACTGCGGCCTTGCCAAGGCCGCCCATCGCCGGAGCTCACCCACCACAGCTGACATCATACCAGCAAGAGTTAAGTATACAGTACGCCGTCCAGAGAAGCCTCCCCTACATCACAAAGTCGTCAGCAGTTAATCCCAATAACTACATTATTGCAAACCCCTTAACCTTCAGGCATCATATAGTCTGTGCCTGGGGGCATTAACGACACTATAAGCCACACTGTCTTCCACAGTAACAGTACGTAGCGTCAAGTTAATTTGGCGCACAACTGTGGGGCCTAAACAGCCCACGTCAGTTTTAAAATTAACTAATAATTGTTAAAAAATTAAAGAAAAAGGCAGGAAGTTTTTAACTTAATTTTAACTGTTAATCCCAAGTATGCATTTTATACTGCACTTTTAACCACCAAGATACTTACTAAGTAAGGCAAGCATCTTGCACATACTGTATTTTGTAAGCAGCTACTTGGTGGCTGGTTACACAAATGAAACCATTGTTCATAAATAAGACTTGAAACATACTTTATTACTGAGTGAAGAGATTTAGGCAGCTCTTAACAGGGAGGTCTTGAAAGCCGATGAGGGTGATTGAGGTATGGAGCGAGCAATGCCGGAATGAAAGTGCGGGGGAAACAGGAGATCTCAGAGAAAACCGGCAGAGCAGCAGCATCATTGTTCAGCAGGTTTCCCACATGCGAAAATCCAGGAGTGACCAGGCTGGGGATTGAACCTGGTTCACCATTATTGGAGGGCGAGCAGGCTAACTGTTCAGCCACTGCAGTTCACACACATCATTACGTTTTTGTCTTTATTACCATCATGCTCCCTTTCATCCCTTTTGGTGCTTGGTATCTGCTACTTGCGAAACAAAAACTTGGGATGATATTATTAGTGATATTACTATTCCAATAGTAACATTTGTGAATGTGTGTAAGAGGAATATGTATGTTAATCACCTTGGCTATACATTTTTAAATATGTTATTGTTGTCTATGAAAAGTTTAAGGTATCAAATTGTTTTACGTACGTAGTTTATTTTTTAACACATCCAATTTTCTATGCTATAGACTGTTCATGGTGAAGTGAGCACTTTTGAAGCCCTAGTGACTCTTTTATTTAAGCAATATTTTACCTTTAACCACATTTAAAAATAAATTTTGCCATGTGATGCGTGACATCGGTAAAAAAGGAGGCAACATTACTGTCAGACAAGGGTTCTATAGTGCCGGACAGACACTCAGGCTAACTTACTGAGGGGAAGTTTGGATTATCTGCCACCTATTTGTGATCCTGCTGCGGTATAGGTTGGGGTGAGTAGCCCGGCGGCACGGCACAAAGTCAGGTGTGGTAATAACGGCTCTACGCACTGATGGTGTGGACATAGGCACTCTTTTTTTATCTGCAGTGGGCTTCACCCGGGGTACATCCTGGCTCTTCTGCTTCTGGTTGGAACTGGTGCCCTGTCCTGGGACATCGGTGGTGCTGCTGGCTGAGCTGGTTGGCTCCAGTGGTGGGCTGCTGATCCTCACAGGCCTGAAGTAAGGGCTGGCGATGCCCAGTGGCACTTGAAGTCCCAGTCGTATGCGCTCTATGAGCAGGTGTGGCTATCTGGCAATCTTCTGGGGTGGCTGGAAAATTGAACTACAGGAAACTGGGAGGTGAGTTCGGTCCCGTAGGGAGGGGCTGCTGATGGCAGACAGCACTGGGTTGCAGAGCAACTGACTGGATTCAGAGGCAGTAGCTGCCGTCTTAGCTCTCCACCTTGCACCACTTCTATGGGTGAAGGGCATATGGGGAGGTACTATGGTCTACCACACTAAGGAGGAGCAGGCGATGAGTTCCCTGGCTAAGAGTAAAACCAGTAGGGGCTAGGCCAACCAGAATCAGTCCTGTCACTCCAACTGGCGAAGTACAATGTGGTGGATGGGGTGGGTTAACTGATCTGTATGTCTAGCCGCTTCGTGGTGTGGGTTACAGAAAGGGGTTAGGCCAACCAGAATCAGTCCTGTCAATCCAACGTGGTGGATGCAGTGAGTTAGCTGATTTTGTGGCGTGTGTTCCTAGTGGATGGGGTTCTGTCATACGTGTGCACCAGGTACCTGTGCATGCCTGGTTTCTGTATGGGTGGCTGTCTAATGGGTTATGTTTTATAACGTACGTGTGCCCGGTTAAGGGTAGCCCGCAGCCCTACACTAGTTTCGGCAAAGAAGTTGCAAGACATGGTCTCCTGCTTCTCCTTAGTAGGTTTGACGTGTATGGGGATGGAAGTCACAATCACCCTAGAATAAGTACTGTGGATTAGGTAAGATTACGTGTGTATTCCCCAGAGGAATACACACGGTGGCCCGTACTATCTCCTAGCTATCAATGAACTGTAACTGGCGGAAGTAAGCTATGGTAAACCAGGTGAAGGGGACCTGGGGCTAAACTAAACAGGAGCAGAAAAAAGGCTAGGTAGCTATGATAACAACTGACCCTAACTAATGAATGCTGTTGTCCAGAAGGGCCTTGGGGTTCACTACCAAAGGGGTAGTGAGTGTAAAGGAGGTTGAGAACTTCTTCGGGGGTCGCTGGGCGAAGATCTGGAAGACTTATGAAGGTTGTTGGTCTCTCGTTAGGAAAGCAGTAGGCAGAGAGCTCCAGCACTCAAGGTGATGGAGCAAACTGCTGAGTATCAACTGGCGTTTTGGGGCTGCACGTTCGCGTATATAGACGGCTGGCTACGGGTCCTTCGGCTTCGAGTTAGCGCTCCTCCCTTAGCAGTGCAGGCCACATTCTCTCGGGGGAGGCTGGAAGTGCGGTTATCCTAGTGTGTGGGTTGTGTTTCTCCCGCGAGCTTAGGAGCAGCGCTGGGCTTGGTGGCTGGCTTCTGTTGCACGCAGGCGTGATTACTGGACACGTAACGTCTGACAATGGCGTAGACAGCCTGGGCTGCTTTTCCTTGGGTGATCCTTGTCTAGGGGTGTGCAGGTTGGCTTACACTGAGCTTCATCTTTATTTTCGTGAAATAATTCCAAATGAGTGTCCTATGATTTCCATTTAAATCCACAGATCTTGATTCACTTCTTTGGAAAACCGCAACATACTGATGTCGCAACTAGTGTGGCACGTAAAAAATTTGTTCTCCCACTTAACCTGTATCATGTGGCTAAGTTTAAGCACAAAATGTTAACATTAATAATAAACAATAGGAAGAAAATATTTTGAGTTCACCAATGTACATTATTGGGCGTGTACTACAGCAATGAACATAATTTATAAGTCCAGAGAATTTTCGCAATTCTCTTTCGCAACGAATGTGTTGGTATCTGCTGTTGAGATTATGATTGCAGTAACATGAATAATTTTATACGCGTTAAGTATTTATTTTATTAGGTTGTAATTGAAAATACACTCCCGTTTCCTTAAAACACTTTATATTTGGCAAGTTGGCAATAAAGAAGCTGAAGTCTCCTTTTTAGTCCTTTAGCAGATCGCCTGAAGAAACGTAACAAAAATTAACGAATGTAATTAGAAATTGATTTTTTTAGGCTCCTTTCAGCAGGTTGCTCGAAGAAACGAAAGTTAACTAATACAATTTATTATTTTGCATGTGTGTAGGCCTATAGGAGAATAATTCAGTGGTGACCATGTTTGTTTACTTCAATGTTGTGCCGTGATATACAGCGCTGAAAGAAATTAGCGTTTTCATTTTCAGAGAGGTTTAATACACACTGCACAAATACGTTTTATTTACAATTTATTGTAACATAATGAAATATTGATCATCTCCAATGTGTCATATTTGACAAAATAATTATGCAGTTCAGCGGCCGTTGCCATGTAATAACAGTTGTACAAACCAGACATGTCACTGTCATATTCAAAGTTCAATTTCTTTTTTGCACAATAATCAAAACAGAGGCATTGTTTATTGTTATATTCCGTGGGGAAAAAATTTGCAATATTTACTGTATTTATTTATTTTTCAAAACTTGAAATACTCAAGTTTGAGAAACTAATGTGAGCTTTGACAGAACTCAAACTTGTACTCAAAATTTAAAATACTCTTACATCACTACTTTAGACATTGTGATGAGATTAGTAAGACATTAAACTGCAGATTTTAGTGCTGTTTAGGGCCGGTTTTACCACCTCCTGTTAATCTCCCAGTCAAAAATTAGCTGCTGGCTAGCACTGAATTTTGTTTTAGCACTTCTGGTCAACGTCTAGCAGCGACTTTAGCTCCCAGTTGCTGGTTACTGAGGATGAACCAGGGGCTAGCTGTTTCAACCTGCGGTTGAGGAGAAAGAATATGTCGTCATATTTGAAATGTACAGCAGGAATATGACGATAATGAGTATTTAAGTAACAATAGTACAATTGGGTGATTTGAAATAATCCC
Source organism: Clitarchus hookeri (assembly GCA_002778355.1). Lineage (NCBI taxonomy): Eukaryota > Metazoa > Arthropoda > Insecta > Phasmatodea > Phasmatidae > Clitarchus > Clitarchus hookeri. Next base: position 58,753 of record NQII01007053.1, on the reverse strand, counting down.
ATCAAGTAACATTTCAACGTGACTTTTGACAATGACATTTTTGTTTCGATAATCAATTATAGTTTTGGACGTTACTCTGCTACTATCTTGCAGCAAACAGTGAACAACAGAACATGTAACACGGAGGATGCACAATGAATTACAAGTTGTGTTTTGTGGATAAAGAAATGCTGTTAAGACGTTCGCAAGTATTTAAATAACAAACGGAGTTGTTAACTTATATTAAGTGTAACATCTACAGAACCACACCTGAACTTTCAGATTGCAAACAGGAGGCTACACAATAGTGGTAAAACACTAGCTTCTATTTGGCCAGCAGTCAAACCCAACTCCCGAAACCCCGTTACTTCCTCCACACAACACACCACCCCAACGAGCCGAACCTGACAAGCAACCCGAGCGGTAGAGTGAGACAGAGCAGCCAGTAAACCAGCATGCGCGAGCAAACAGAAGAGCGGCCGAGACAGAAGCGGAAACCACCCACATTAAAGTGACAGTCCGACATCACCCACCCACATGAATGCACGCAATGATCCTACATCACCAGAGAGAGGGTTGTGCAATTTATGCAGACTGGGGGAAGATGTTAAGTGCTCCACTAATTTGTCTTTGCATGTGGGGCTATGTGAATTGACAACCTTCGGATTTAGCGGGATGTTGTAAAACCTGTCCTTTATAAACTACTGTAATGTTTGGGGCCCCACTTTTATGGTAAATAAAATAACCTGATTTCATCATCAACTCTGTGGACAAAATGGATAAAGTGTCTGAGGAAATAATCATCAATTTGATTGTCATAATTTGGGACACATGAACCAAATATTGAATAACCTTGGCTGAGCTGTGTGTCAGAAATGTGAATGATAAATTAACTTTTGAGGCAAAATAGATTTCATGACAGTATTGACATAAAATGTCTTTAAAACTTAGTTCCCAGTTCAACAGACTCAAAGTCATGAGTCGAAATAAACTGTATGCTCCAGCTAACTACATCTCAGTTTAAAAAAAATCACTTTTCAAAATAAAATTTTATGTATAGGCTGTATTTCAGTTTTACACAATATGATGTTAGTTTTAAGTTGGGCACCATTCTATTTAATGCTGGTGTTAAAGTATTTTAGAACCTTGTTTTTTTTTAATGTAATTTATTTTCAAATACATATTTTTATCATGGTTCTGTTGTGTTTGAATGCTATGTACATGTTTAATTACTTTTATAATGGTTATCTAGTTAGTATAAAACGTTCTTCCAAATTGATTTTACTACTAACTGATATAGGCCTGCTGTTATAAGGACTAACAGTGTCTTCACTGTACTTACTGATTGTAATACTTTACGACATTAAATACGACAAAAATATCAATAGAAAGTACTAGTGGAAGGCCTAAGGAACTTTGGCACTAGAGGAACCAGAACTGGAATTAGTTCCTTTCTGTGACAAACTTTCCAAGCACTGTTATTGTTTTACATATTTTTGTGTCTGAATTGTTTATTGTCGATTTGGCAAGCATTAAATGCAACAGATGATTTTAAGTGCCAGAGTTTGACAGATTACTTCTGAAATAACAATTCAAACCCTTGTAGTTGTTCTCAATGAACTGCTACATTGTTGTATAAAGTGGACTCTCGTACTGAAAACGCATGTACCGTATCCACAGTTAATCTTCAGTGGCCCAGCCAAAACTCACTCTTGACACGTGACGTCTGTGATTGACGGGGACATTGCGGTAGGGCTAGTGTTACATGTGTTGGTCAGAGAGACAGCTGGCTGTTAAAACTGGCTTATAGTTTGTACACTGGAGCCCGGATGGTATACAACCTGGGGCACGTGGTTTGGCGACTTGGCGCAAAGTCTGAAGTGTGCTTAATGACTACCGGTCTGCACACCACAATTGGTTTACCTTTGACGGGCATCGCCCAGGTAGTTCCTGGCTCTGCTTCAGCTGGGGTTGGCTCCTGCTGCAGTTTGTGCCCAGGCTTGGGGCGAAGGTAGTGGTGCTGCGGCCGGTGATGCAGGTAGAGGCCCGAGGAGGGCTGCTGTCAGGCGACTTGAACTCATTCCCGGGGGGTTATGCTGCAAAGTGCAGTTGGGTCTGGGTTACAGCCCAAGTTAAGCTTGGAGTTGGTAGCTGCCTTTCTAATACGCAACCTGGTACCACTCCTACGGGTGTAAGACATGTAGGTATGTTCTATGGTCGGCCATGCAAGTGGAGCAAGCGACAAAGTACTCGTAACTAAGTGTTGAGCCAGGCTGAGCCAATTAGAGTCGTACCAGAGTACTCTAACCAGCAACAGTTCGGCGTGGTGGGTTTACCCCGGGAGTCCGACAATGATGTGGGTGTGAACCAAACGGACCAGACCTCCAGACCCAGTCTCTCTCTCGCTCTCTTTCCGGCAACAGTTCAGCGCAGTAGATGAGTGAATGGACTGGACTGATTGACTAATTGCCTCGTGGCTGTGACCTAATGGTTGGGGCTCTACCATACTGCACACCAGGTGCACATTATGGGTGGCCGTCTAATGTGTATTGTTTTGACGTGCCTGCACCCAGTTAAGGGAGTCTGCAATTCTACACTAGGTTCAAAAAATACGTTGGGAATGCTGCTGCCTCCTGCTCTTACCTGGTGAGCTAACGTCTATGGAAGTCGAAGTTACAGTCACCCTTAGCAATGAGTACTTGAAAGTTAATAGAAGACGTGTTTATTTTGAGAGGAATAACACGGTAGCCCGTACTAACTCCTAATTTACCAAGAACTGTAACGCATGTTAACCTACGCAAACCAGGTGAAGGGGATATGGGTCTGAACTAACAAAGCAGATGCGCCTAGGTAGCTATTATACTGGCTAACCCGAACTTGCTCAATGCTTGCTGTCCAGAAAGGACTCGGGGTACCACTACCAGAAGGGTAGTGGGTATAGAAAAGAGGTGTTGACTTCTGGGCTTCTGGGGAAGGTCTTGAAGAGCATCTGGTAGGTTGTGAAGGCGTTGGTGTTAGCAGAGAGCTCCAAGCACTGGAAGTGGTGGAGCGTGCTGTTGAGGATGAACTGGCGTTCTGCGGCTGTGCACGGACATATATTCAATCTGCTTGCGGGCTTTCTGAAGTGTGGGGGTGGCGGGGTGAGCTCCTCATGTAGGCAGAGCTGCGCTCTCTGGTGCCATCTCTCAGTCCGTGGCTAAAGTAGGGGTCTCTCGTCATGCGGGGTTACATCTGCGGCGTGAGCTTAGATGCTTAGCTGGTGCATTAGGCTGATTTCTATCACACGAGAGGGGTCAGCGTGACGTCTGATAATAAGGCGAACTAACTTGCCTGCCTTTGTCTGTGAGTGCCTGCATCTAGGGGCGTGCTGGTAGACTGGATGCAAGTTGTTTGAGGTTTGCATCCTGCCTGTGTTATGTGATTCCATGTGCAGATGAGACAAAATCGTGTTTATATTTACTTATCAAAGAGTGTCACATGTCGATTAGCTCCCCCCCAGTTACAACGGGGACTCATCTGGGCAAGAAAAAAATTTTGTGGGAGTACTGTGGAACTGTCACGCACAAGAAAGTTGGGTTGACTTCTGTAGCGCTTCTCTGATGTGTGCTCTCTCTGGGTTGCGGCATGTCTCGTGTATTATCGGGGAGCTGCGTAGCGCTGTCTTTCTCTAGAACGCAGGCTGGAACTGTAGCAGGCTTCTAACTCCCTGGGGAGGGCAGATGTCACGCGATAATGGCCCGGTGTCAGGCGAATGCACAAGTCCCATCTTTTGTTACGTATTACTGTGCTGCTCACACTGGTCAGCTGAGGGCTGAGTTTATTTACAACAATCATTCACCAGATTTTTCCTAAAATAACCAATTAACAGGCGGACACAAAACAAAATAAAATTTGACACTCGTAGCATGTACAAGTCCTACTCATGAGGGGTGTGTTAATTCTACTAATTTACCTGCCATGGTGCTGAAGGTATTTTGAAAGTAGCCCTGCTTGTAGCCTCCTATGTGTCGCACTGCAGGTAATTTTATGTGTGGCAAGGTGCTAAGGTTGCAGCCGGCTCTAGGCCTTCCATTACCTAGGCTGGTCTACTAATCTACATAATAGTTACAAACATGAGTACCCTTTGTGTTTCACTGTTACTAACTATGATGTCTATTTCATCATGGCTGTTAACCCTGGGAATTTTAGCACAATTGGCTTGTATTACAATGTCACTGGATACTTGCACTATTTTGGAGGTATTACAGCTGCTGGGTTGATTGCACTGGTTCGTTTGCATTTGATGTAGCACTGACTCGCGTATGTCACTGTATTAATAAGCTATGACTTTATAATACTCTGCTGCATTACACAGTCTGTCTTATATTGGCACTTATTGGCTTCGACTAACGTCACCATCACTGATAACAGCGATTTAACAGCCGTTTTAATACTGGCATTTATACACTGCCACTGTTGAGTATTTGAGAACTCACACACTCCTGTTACTGACTGTCTCTGGTTGGAGGCTTGGATTTGCATGGACGACCTCGCTTCCTCAAGGCCGCATGCTGTGGGTATGACCATGTGAACTTGGAATTGGGTCGCCATGGTGACTAACGGTAACGTCCCGGCTGACAGGCACTGCGGCATCTCTCTCGTGCACTGACTGCTGGACTCTGTTTCACATCTCCGGCAGTGGCCAGCTCACCTGGCACAGAGATGCTGCAGGGTAGCACATACTCCAGGGGAGACACTGCGAGGTTAGCCGTCTGAGGCAGGGGCTCTTCGGGCACCCCTGCCTCGTCAACGTGGCTGGGTTCCACCTCCTGGCTGGAAGGCGGTTCATAGGCGGCCTTACTGCCATCCGGCGTCGAGACCTGGTGGTGTGCCGCGCCCTCCTGGGTGGACGCAGCAAGCGTGGCCGTCTGACGCAGGGGCTCTTCGGACACCAGTGCCTTGTCGGTGTGGCTGGCCTCATCCTTCTCCTGGATGGGGCTGGGTCATAGTTGTCAGGGTCATACGGCCGAACCTGGTGGCCATTTGCCTTCCAAAGTCTGTTGGGGTGGAAGGCAGTGCCGTAACGAACGCTACTCTCCGAAGTACTTGTGGTTCCTCCTTCATGGGAGTTGGTTGAACACTTCCTCCTCTTGTGGTCGGGTCCTGGGTCCCGGAAGGTTGGCGGTGGAAGTTCGGCGGGTGTAGGTGGTGGGGGTCCTCTTCCATCTCACCATCTTTTTCTTTCTTATTGTCCATGGTTTGCACTCCTTCGGGGCCCTGGCTACCGGCTGGAGAAGGGCGAACCTGACCTCTGGTGGCCTTATGGATTCGTCCTCGGTTGTCCTCCGTCCAGCAAACATTCACTCTTCTTCCCACAATCCTCACTGTCCAGATCACGGCGAGGCACTCTTGTTCATTAATATGATATCTCTGTTCCGTGGCGTTCAAATGGATGCTGGCATATACAATAATCTGGGGTCGTCCGGCAGGGTCCTTCTGGTATAGGACTGCCCCCAGCCCGTTATGGCAGGCGTCTGTTTGTACATGAGGGGGCGCTCCCCTTGGGGGTTTGTGGATTTTTTCAAGGCTGCAGTGTTCTTCCCCCCACCACCAATGTGTTTCCTTCTCTAGTAGTGGTTTGAGGGGTGCCATTTGGCGAGCAATATCTGGTATGTATTCATGCAACCACTTGCACATGTCCGAGAAGCAACGTAGTTGTTTCTTATTAGTGGACTCTTTTGCCTCCTGTATAGCCCGTATTGAAGTTGCCTGGGGGTAGTTCCCTTCGTGGGTGATTATGTGGCCCAGGTTTCCCGAAATGTCTCGTAGACAATTTGCAGGTTAAGTCACGCAATCCTAGCCTTTCAAGTACCCTCTGAAGGTGTCTGCAGTGTTCTTCCCAGGACTTTGAGTACACAATTATGTCGCCAAGGTAAGCTAAACAAAATTGGCCGACGAAGCCCGCGAGGACTTTCGCTGACATTAGTCTTTGAAAGGTGGCGGGGGCATTCTTTAATCCAAAGGGCATTACCCTGAACAGTAAGGTTTTGCCTTTTAGGGTGGTGAAAGCTGTATACTTTTGACTGTCTGGGTGCACTAAAATCTGCCAGCACCCCTGATTGTATGTCTAGGGTACAGAAGATTTTTCTCTCTCCTATATCCCAGAGCGTGGGCATAAGGTTGATTGCTGGTGATGCTGTAGGGTGTGTCACATTTAAGTCACGAAATCTGAGTTGCCCGTCTTTATTAGGAACCAAAACAATTTAGCAATTGTAGGGTGAATCAGACGGTTCCACAATCCCCTGTTCTTTCATAGCTTTCACCTGTTCCATAATCTGGTGTCGCCTTCTGGATGACACGTGGTATGGTATGTTGTAGATGGGCATATTGGTGGGCCAAATCTCATGCTGGATGCTATGCGTCTGGTGTAGAGAACCCCCTTGGCCGAAAGCTCCAACATGATCGTCCAATATTTGATGAAGCTGGGTGAATTCTGGTTCTATGAGTTGATGGTTAATTTCTTTGATTGTGGGGGGATTGCCATGTTCCCAGTTGAACGTCATCCTGTTTTTATTGCCAATATAGATATGTTGTGATCTGTGATGCACTGTTGTTAGCGTAGCAGTGGCTGACCTAATATTACCACCTCGGTAATGTTCGGAGAGACTACGAATTCGGTTGAGTGGTATTGACGGTATACCCCTACTGTCAGAATAGCCCGGCCGTCGACCTTAACTGTCTGATCGTGTTGTGCCATGTGCACCAACCGGTTTTGTGGGTGAAGTGAAACTCGTGCAGGGGTGAGCAAGTCACTATGTACTTATAAAGTTCCCAGTAGCAGCGGAATCTAGTAGGGCGAGTGTCCTATGTCCATTGATTTCCACCTCTATGTGCAGACCTTCGGGTGGGTCGCTTTCTTCAGCTAGTCTTTGGAGTAAAACAGGCCCATGGCTCCCAGCTGTGTTTGTTGGTCCGCTTGGTTGTGTCCTTTAACCTCTGTTCCTCTCTGCGGGAGGTCAGGCGCCTTTGTTCCCCCTTTCCCCGGATGGCCTGCTCGACTGGGCAATCTCGGTTAGTGTTGTTCCGGACAGAACCAGCACTTGCAGAGCGTCTTGGAGAGGGGAGGGCTCCCCCTTCGCTCGGGCTGCTTACCGGTCTCCTGGCTTTTACTGGCATGTGTCTTTGTCTAGCTGGACTTGTGCCTTGTAATTTATTTCTGTTTCACGCCCTTTCCACTAACTCATTGATTGTTTGCGGTTTCGGAATTTGTAGTAAATTGCGCAATTTGGGAAGTAGTATGCGTGTACAGGCAGTCCTCTACTTTCATACATAATGTGTTTCTGAAGATGTGTGTGAAAGTTGAATCATATACACATGTAGTAAGAAGGGGTTCCATTCCAAAGTTACAAAAAAATTTAAAACAAAATTAATTTTGGTAGAAAAATACTAAATTTAATTGATACACATGTCATTTCTGCAAGTATATGTCGGATCACAGCATTTGTATAGCTCAAAAGCAGCTATTTCAGTCGAAAACAATATATCAAGTGTTGTGTACAAAACATCATTCCTTACACAAAGTAAATAACCACCAAAATTCAAATCAACATACTTCTTGCCACTTGGAATGGGGGGAAAAAAGCAGCATGACGGCTCTACTTTGCTTACAATAAAAATTTTCCAATTATATTTCATAGAANGCTCTACTTTGCTTACAATAAAAATTTTCCAATTATATTTCATAGAATAAATTGTGGATACGATATTGAAATTACATACATGTGATCACGTGCCTTGTGTTTCAAACAAATTATGAATAGTAAAAAGGCCCACCACATGGAGAACTGTTACTACTACAGATTTCCACATGGTGTCTGGTTAGCAATCTATTCTCACACCTATACACGTTTAATTTTCTCATTCAATTTGTCATGTGCATTTTACAACATTAAAAATGTCTAAAAGTAATGCGCTTACACTCAATTTTTGGGTATGAAAATTCTGGTTGGCCTACACAAAGTGTTACAGGGATGTGTAGCACATTTTCACCTTAATTATTTTTGTTAAAGTCCCATTGAGGCACGTTGCCATTGAAATGACTGCATGCCAGCTCAGTGCATTGCAAGGTAGAAGGCGCTATGAGCACCTGCCACTGTTGATCTTACTGATACTGCTGAATAGGAAAGATACTTACAACCAGGCACACCTTTAAGGGCACTACCTGGCACTTGAATTGCATTGCAATGTGTTAAAATTGTTTTTTTTTTTTTTTTTTTTTTTTTTTTCGAAATTATTAAACATGTCCAGATTATGCCAATGTATGAAATGGAAAAACACTTGAGACGAGGTATGAATAATACTTTTAACACAACAGTCACATTATAAATGTTATTTCCAAGCCCTCAAACTGAAAACTGTTTTTACACACAGCTGTATATCATAATATACTGGTCTGAAACTTAACTATAGGGACCTGAATTGAATTTTGCTACAGACTTTTTTCTAGCAATAAAANCATAATATACTGGTCTGAAACTTAACTATAGGGACCTGAATTGAATTTTGCTACAGACTTTTTTCTAGCAATAAAATGATAGGGTCACCTCTTATAAAGTCTCATAGGTACACACAGAATGATAAGAACACTGCACGCCAGTTCAGAGCCTTGCGCCTAAGAGTGATGGGGCACTAAGTATGCGTCTCCATGTTACCCTTATCACTCACTTGCTTCAGAGTCTCTAACGTGCTAAAAATCTCCAAGTAGGTGGCACNCATAATATACTGGTCCGAAACTTAACTATAGGGACCTGAATTGAATTTTGCTACAGACTTTTTTCTAGCAATAAAACGATAGGGTCACCTCTTATAAAGTCTCATAGGTACACACAGAATGATAAGAACACTCCACGCCAGTTCAGAGCCTTGCGCCTAAGAGTGATGGGGCACTAAGTACGCGTCTCCATGTTACCCTTATCACTCACTTGCTTCAGAGTCTCTAACGTGCTAAAAATCTCCAAGTAGGTGGCACNCGCGTCTCCATGTTACCCTTATCACTCACTTGCTTCAGAGTCTCTAACGTGCTAAAAATCTCCAAGTAGGTGGCACCCTTAAGGAAAGGTAAAATAACACTTTTCAGAAAATTAGCTTGTAATGTATACTGTTATTTGTACATATACACATCAGTTAGCATTGCTGTAAAAAGGAATAAATAATTGCTTAGCGCTGTAACAGGCTGCACAAAAACTAAAGTTGCTCTCTTTTGCTATATAACTATCTGGGAAGACAAAGGAACTGTACTTGTCCACACCAAGTGCTTCGATCCAGTGCCAACAAATCATCGGGATGGTGTTTCTCAAATAGTCTGTTGCTATGCAATTATAAACTTATTTGGTTAAATTTGTTACACATACATGAAATATTGGTTTTTATGTAATGGCAGGGCACATATTCACCTTCATATATTGGCCAACCACTAAGTGCGTCGAACTCTCTACAAAAATTCAGGAAAAATATAAAAATTCTACAGCAGAAAATTGACTAAAATCATGGTTTGGTGAACACCCTTAAACTATAATGGGGGGGGGG
>NQII01007053.1:0-47614 GCA_002778355.1 Clitarchus hookeri | reverse complement strand
TAGGGATGGGTCGAATAACCAAAAATGTCGATTCCGGTTCCGGCGCAGATTCTACAATTTAAATATCGGTTCTATGTATTTTGAATACTTGCCTTTTGCTTGCAACTTTATTAAACCAATGCAGGTAAAATTCATTAAATGTTTTATTTAACCGTTATATGGAAGAATTGAACAATAACAAAGTGTGAAGACAAGTTTTAATGTATACAGATCAACTTGTATTAAATTTATTTAAGGTTAGTAAATATGTAAAAAATTATTCTTTTTTTACATTAATATGTGGTGATTGTGATATGTTTGGAAAATACTTTAATTAAATAACTCATGGCCCCCAAACCAAAACATTGTGGCATGCTGTATGATAAAGGTAANAAAGATAACCTAACCTACAAAAGTTTGTTAAAAGAAGGTCAACAGCTGGGTGGGCGGCCAGATTTCTTATCTTTTTTGCTTCTTTTATGGTGTCTGGGCGGCCCTTTTTTTTTGTGTCTTTTACACAGTGACTCCCTGGTTTTTTTTTGCCCTGCTGGAATGTGACACCTTGAAAAAAAAAAGTCTGGTCTCCCTCTCTTACTCCCGCCCCCCGCGTCATCATTCCAAACAAAGAAGGCTTGGAGGAATGTATGGAATGGCTAGCAGTGTTCTTTACTGGGGAGGGCTGAGATAAAGAGAGAGAGAGAAGGGAGAGGAGTGTTGATGTANATATGTTTGGAAAATACTTTAATTAAATAACTCATGGCCCCCAAACCAAAACATTGTGGCATGCTGTATGATAAAGATAACCTAACCTACAAAAGTTTGTTAAAAGAAGGTCAACAGCTGTTGTGGGCAGCCGGATTTCTTATCTTTTTTTGCTTCTTTTATGGTGTCTGGGCGGCCCTTTTTTTTGTGTCTTTTACACAGTGACTCCCTGGTTTTTTTTTGCCCTGCTGGAATGTGACACCTCGAAAAAAAAAAGTCTCGTCTCCCTCTCTTACTCCCGGCCGTGGCCATCCTTCCAAACAAAGAAGGCTTGGAGGAATGTATCGAATGGCTAGCAGTGTTCTTTACTGGGGAGGGCTGAGATAAAGAGAGAGAGAGAAGGGAGAGGAGTGTTGATGTAAGAGCGAGAGATGAGATGACAGACTATTTTCATACACTTCCCTCCAAACATCACCGAACAGTTTACGACTACCACTCCTTAATTGTTTTTCTGTGTAAAGCACGGCACCCCAGAAATGTTTTCCTTTATGTTAGGGAAAAAAGGGTGCGCTATACATGAGTAAATACCATAGTTATTTTTCTAACAACAGAGTTTTGCCATTGCCGTGTAGAACCAAGTAATTGTTGTTAACCTGAAACCGGCNTGCCATTGCCGTGTAGAACCAAGAACAGAGTAATTGTTGTTAACCTAAAACCGGTTCCGAGTCAAACCTCAAGAACCGGTATAAATTGGAACCGAAGAACCGAACCGACCCATCCCTAATTTCGAGGCTCTTCTTCCAAGTTATTTACAAAAAACAATGGTAACTTTCTCAGCCTTGTACAACTATTAGGGAAGTTTGATGCAGTTTTATTGGAATACTTACGCAGACTATCCGACCGAGAAAATAACTTTCACTTGTTAAGTGTATCGATTCAAAATGAGATTACTAACATGTTAGGCAATGCAGTAAAGGAGAGCATCATCAAGAAAATAAATAATGCCAAATATTTTTCAGTAATTTTGGACTGCACTCTCGATATTAGCCATAAAGAGCAAACATCTCTAACGATTCGCTATGTTAATGAAGAAAATTATATTAACATAGAGGAGAGCTTTATAGCATATTGAGTGGCTGAAGAAACCTCCGGAAAAGCTCTCACTGACCTTATGTTTAAGGAAATTGCCAAATGTGGACTAAACATGAAAGACTGCCGGGGGCAGGGTTACGATAATGGCGCCAATATGGCAGGAATCCACAAAGGAATTCAAGCTCGTGTACTAGAAGATTTCCCTCTGGCTTTTTTCATGTCTTGTGGATGCCATAGTCTGAATCTGGTAATTGCTGATGGAGCGAAATCCTCGGTCAAATCTACATCTCTATTTGGAATTCTCCAGCGTATTTATACAATATTTGCAGGCTCTACAAAGTGTTGGTGTGTGATCAGTGAACATGCCAAGAATCTCACGCTAAAAGAAGTATGTGAGACACGATGGGAAGCCCACATATCTGCGGTTCAGGCTATTCGCTATCAGTACGTCGAAGTCCGGGATGCTTTGATCAAATTGAATGAGAAAACGGACGACCCTCAGACAGCGAGTGAGGCTCATTCCTTAGTCAACCAGATGGAAGACTTTTCTTTCTTAGTATGCTTACTAGTATGGCACGATTTGCTGTTTGAAATCAATGTCATCAGTAAAAGTCTTCAAGGGAAAGCCAAAGGCATTAGTGATGCTGTGAAGAATATCAATAATTGCTTAGACTTGTTAGACAAATTTAGAGTAAGTGGATACAATAACGCAATAATTTCAGCAAATGAAATTGCAGAAGGGCTAGAAATATAACCAGTCTTCCCTGAAAAAAGAATTTGCAAAAATAAACGTGTCTTTTTGTACGAAAGTGGTGATGAAGTGCAAACGTCTGCAGAAGACACATTCAAGAGGGAGGTCTTTTATCAATTGGTGGATACAGTTGTAACTTCAGTGAAAAGGAGGTCAACTGCAATTAATAACCATAATTCGCAGCAGGTTTTTTCTTGTATAACGTGGTTAACCTTCCAGCAAAAGATGACTTAAAACAAAGTTGTTTGAAACTAGAATACCTCTTAAAAAACACTGAGNAAGTGCAAACGTCTGCAGAAGACACATTCAAGAGGGAGGTCTTTTATCCATTGGTGGATACAGTTGTAACTTCAGTGAAAAGGAGGTCAACTGCAATTAATAACCATAATTCGCAGCGGGTTTTTCTTGTATAACGTGGTTAACCTTCCAGCAAAAGATGACTTAAAACAAAGTTGTTTGAAACTAGAATACCTCTTAAAAAACACTGAGGATGTATCGGATATCAACGGCAATGAACTTTTTTGTGTACTGCAACATGTAAATTCCATCTTGGAGCTGAAAGAACCCCAAGTTCAACCTATTGATGTGTTGCGGGCAATCAAGAAAACAGGCAGCATAGACTTATTTATGAATCTCTGGATTGCACTAAGAGTTTTGTTAACTACACCAGTGACAGTTGCTAGTGCTGAGCGTAGCTTTAGTAAGCTAAAACTTATAAAGACATATTTACGCTCAACTATGTCACAGGAGAGACTGAATTCTCTGGCCATCTTGTCCATTGAAAACAATGAGGCACGAAAAAAAGACTAAGTAAATTCTCATGACATTTGCTCTTGCAAAAACCAGGCGAATGCCATTTAGTGTTTAGTACCTTATCTTTATTTGATAAACGGGGTTCCCTTTTCTATATTCTATTCAATGTATGTATTGAGGTTTTCCACACTATTAATTTGCATTAGTAACGCCTATAGTATTTGTTTATGATTGTTAAGATTTTCTCACATTATTTGTATTAATTGGATTTTCAATACAATCTTATTTAAAAACATATTTTAATTGTTATTTTAATTCTGGACTCTGGTATTCTTGTAAGGTAATCCAATTGGGTGTCTCTTTTAGGGCACAAAAACACGACAGCGATGCAACGAACGCAGGGGCTTGGAACTTGTCTCACCAATGAGTTTTTGGGGGGGAGGGCGCCTGACGAAATCTCGCCCCGGGAGCCAACAAACCACGCAACGGCCCTGGGTTTCACTATAATTAAAATGCGCTGTTAAAGGAAAGTTAACGTCAACTTGTTATGTGGAATCTTTTACCTGAAGTCTATCTTGAACACTGAAACATGAACCCCACAGATTCGAGGGATTCCAAGGATTTTGCATTCTACCACCCCATTCCTAATAAGAATACATGGTAAGGTTTTTATTTAAATTTTTCACTCTCAAATTCAATGAAAATTTGAGTTCTGTGTAGATGAAGCAACAGAGGGCAAGAAGAGGTTCGGCAGGAATTGTGTCATTTCAATTTGCCTCAAACAAAATTAAACAAGAAATTCTAATTCTGATTGGCTATAGAAAATGGAAAATTCGGAGGGGGGGAGGGGGAGGATAAGAAAAATCTCTACTTTGAATCTGTGAGCAAATACTGTAACTATGTGGGAATTTATTTGAATTTTGTGATACTTATGAAACTTTTTGTGAAATTATTCACAAAATGCAGCTATAGTAAGAGTAAAATGTGCAATCAAATTCTACTTTTTACTTTACATGTCAAGTTTCATACAATTAATTTAATAACTTCCAAAACTAATTAACAAATAATTAGGCTTGTATAATTTTTAGGAACAGTAAATTTAATGCAGTATTTCAATAAAAATAATACCAACATAATAAATAACTTCAATGTAATTCAAATATCTTATTTTTACTCCTATTTTCTTTCATACAAATTGCTTAAAAGTTAATTTACAAATGTTCAAAGCCTTTGCAAATTCACACATTTTGGCTCCTGAATTCATACAATTTACAGATAAAATTACACAAAGAATTGGACTTTTTTTCTTTCAAAATACAAACAGTTTTCTTTTAACTCTGTTCCAACACATTTTGAAAATGGCGAGGCGTGTTCCATTTCTCAAGTATGTACAGTACATCAACATAGGAACCGACATTATTTTCACTTGTTAATCATAGGAATAATAAAACATGGCCTTTGGCAGAATCCTACATATATTTTATATACATGTATTTCCACATCATGATGATTGCAACATGTGCATGCTGAGACTAGATACTCAGCACCTAAGTACAGTTATATACAAATTTAGTCAGCAATAAATAGTTTCAAGAACCCTAACATACACAACTCTCTAACTCTAAAAAAAAGGGGCACTTTCAGTCTTTCTTAAAAAAAAAAAAAGAAGAAGGGAGAGGGGAATCAAATTTTTTTATCACTAGATATGCTAAAAAGTTATAAGGCCAATTATTCAACTCTTGTGTGGGACATTATTTTGTATCCTAGAACCAATTGAAGGGCAGTTTGTTCCTAATAACTGTTGCACCAACAACAAGCTATATAATATTTTAGCAACACGACTTGATGAAAACTGCACAGTCGCAGGTGCTGTCATGGAAGAACATTCCAAACTTGATTGTGGTATACTTAAATTACGTTATATTAAATGTGCACACAAATGAAATGGGATGAAGGGTGGAGTAGGAGAAAATAACTTACGGCTTAAAAGAATTTAGTACTATTGTCTACTGATAGCACTAAGATTCTGTGAAGTGAATTACTAATTGCAACTGAAAAGTTTACATTTATATCCATGAAAGCAGTCACACTTTTCAAATTTTTAGAAACATAATTTTAGCACAAAAAACTGCATAAATCATTATGGGCACACATCTAGTCCAGCCCATAGTACTCTCACCATCTTGCATGCACAAAATTAATACTGGAGCTTCTGATAATCAACTCATTATTTTCATATCTACTCACATTAAAGGTTTCAACACTTACGGAAGTACTTAATGCGCACTAATCAACAATTTGTACTTGAAAACTCCTCAAATATCAAGTCACAGATTCTCAATTATTTGTTATACATTTTTTTTGCATAAAACATTAACCAAAGTTACACTTAAAATACTGAACAATACATCTTCAATACTATTATAATTATTACTAGAATGTTGTACCAATATGATACAGCAAATCACAGCAGTTTGGTCGTTGCGACAAGACTAATAAAACGTGTTGGGCTGCGTGGAGGTAATCGTAAGCTGATCAAGTTGTGCATGGTATAAACATGTTATTTTAGCACCTTCAGTTCCAAAAACCACAACTATAAACTGATTAAAAATTTAGCTAAAACAAATAAATAACAGTCATTTTGCACACCCGTACAATTACTTCAAAGATTAACAATTACATAGAATTTTTGATTAATGAGAATTTATATTTTGTACTAAGTAATGGTCCCATGTACACAAAAACAAACAACATTAAAGTCGAAATACAAGCAAGGCAATGATATGCAGCTTTCTTAGAATATTAGTTTTTAAGCCTTATTAATGTTTTCATGGCAGTCTCTACAGACTATCTCTGACACACTTACAGTTTAATAAAAAACCAGTGGTGGTATTTAACTTCAGGACGCAATGTGAAGACCTCTGATTTAAAGGCAGTAAGTACTTACTACACTCCTAAAAGTGTGGGCTGGCCAGGATACAAATGGTTTAAATAGTTTAAAAGTGTTCTGAAGTTAGTAAAGTGTGCATAGCTGCAAAAATGTGTAGTTGTAAGCCACTTGGATGTAGTAGGAATTTTGTCCATTCCTGCCATAACTGATGTACTCTTGCTTGACCTATAACATGAGTGATTACACACGTTACTTGTCAGCAGTACTAAATCCTGACTGGAAGAAGAGTAAATTAATAAC
Source organism: Clitarchus hookeri (assembly GCA_002778355.1). Lineage (NCBI taxonomy): Eukaryota > Metazoa > Arthropoda > Insecta > Phasmatodea > Phasmatidae > Clitarchus > Clitarchus hookeri. The sequence continues at coordinate 41,147 of NQII01007053.1, read as the reverse complement.
AACGAGATTAAAAAAAAAAAGAGTACAGAATCTACAACATGTACACACCACACCAATTTGTACAAATATTAGGCTGATGTGCATTCCTATGGTATTGTATTGAGTTTTGTGTTGCACACTTATCCTCATGAAAGACTTATTGAAGACTGAACAATTTGAGCACCTGCAACATGCTCCCAGTCTACAAACTTTCACGAAATTATCACTGAAACTACACATGTAATTCTTAAAAGTTGTACTTCTACGTAACTGAATGTATAGCCACACAGACATACAAACATACACACACGCAACACTAATCAACAAATATGTAGGCCCTACCACACCAGCATCAGGGCACTTTANGACATACAAACATACACACACGCAACACTAATCAACAAATATGTAGGCCCTACCACACCAGCATCAGGGCACATTAAAGTCTTTCGTTATGAGATGTCAAAGTTATTGCTTTGTAGTAATATCCCTGCTAGTTTGTGAAAAGAATGGAAATAGCAGTGAACATTTTTGCTCAATATATTACAAGCAATTCACCAATACATATTTATACATACCAGGACATACCTAGTTGTCCCATTGTATNTTTGCTCAATATATTACAAGCAATTCACCAATACATATTTATACATACCAGGACATACCTAGTTGTCCCATTGTATCGCTTGTTATTTTCAATTAACAACAGAAAGCATAATTTAAATAAATGTTCAATATGTATGTTAAATGGCTGCCTAAATGTTTTAGTTCCAAAGATGCCACGGGTGTGCAAATGTACAACCAAGANTCAATATGTATGTTAAATGGCTGCCTAAATGTTTTAGTTCCAAAGATGCCACGGGTGTGCAAATGTACAACCAAGAAAAAGTGCTAAAGCCACTAAATATAAAACAAACTTGTACCATTTCAGATATTGCTTTGAGGAGACGTTAACCCGTATCCACATTTTTGTTCACAACCAACTGGCGTGACTGCAAATTTTTATTAAACTCCATTTATATTTTAGAAACTTGTGATATCACAGGCATTGAAATAGCATATTTTTGAGGCCACAGCAAAAGTAGGTCTACTCTTCAGTTCATTAACTGTACAATACAAAAATGTGAAATACATGCGTACTACTACCATTAGCATTCACATTTTAAGACTACATTATTTAATTCAATTATAAAGCACACAGATGCACTTCAGTATAGACACCTACCCTTCTGATCTGGATGCACACACGCAAATAAACTATATCAAACTCACTTGATGCATATCATTTTATAAAACAAGGAACTTGAAAGAAAAATACCAGCAGACTACAAAATCTACAGTACTTGTTTTCATTTTATATCAAATTAAAAATATACTAATACTAAAAAAACTAACACTTCCAGTAACCAATACTCACATAAATTGCTAATAGTGACAGCGGATAAAGGGTCGGGGGAGGAGGGGGAGGAGGAAAAGAAATATATTGAAGTTGTGGAAAAAAATTAAAAACATTACAACCTATGAATAAAACATTCACACAAAAAAGCGCAATTTTGTAAAACTCATTTAAGGCAGTTACTGCTAAATTATACATTTTTCATAGCCACAGTTTAAAAAAGCTTTTTTTTTAAAATTTATTGACAGTGTGGGGGAAAAAAAAGCACATTTTTCTCTTCAGTAAGATTATGCAGTTTCATTGACATTTCTAACATTTATTTAGCTGATACTTAGTCACAGAGGTGAGACAAAAATAGACTTGGCAAAAAGTTTCCCTGGCCTCTTCTTACTTTGAAAACATTTTCCTAATAAATGGTACATAAACTGTGGGAACAAATCTTATGCTGTCCCAGTACAGCATTATAACTCAACACAAAACGTGATGCACGTTTTAGAGATCCTACAGTTGAAAATACCTTTTACAGATTGCAGCACAAATCAATTTCCAATAGATCACTGAAAATTGCACAATATGCAACAACAAACTCATAACAAATCTTAAGGAGGAGCTATTGTTTTTGGCCCATAATTTCACTTTCATCTTCACAAGTTCTACACATTTTTCTGTCAAAATGGACTTATACAGTCAGACAAGAATCTGTTTCAAGAATGGTCGTGTGGCACAGTGCAGATATTCATTAGCAATGTGATAGCCATAAATTCCTTATAAAGTCAAAATTAATAATAAATACAACTTATTTGTTTGTGAAGTGGCATGAATATATCTGTGAGCTTCGAGGTCTNTAAAGTCAAAATTAATAATAAATACAACTTATTTGTTTGTGAAGTGGCATGAATATATCTGTGAGCTTCGAGGTCTACAGGAAACACATTATAAAGGGTGCAGCCACACTGCCTGGGTGCTGAATTCTGAGGGATACCAATGCATCCCCATACTTTCCGAGATTTAGGAATGCAACATTTTCACCCATTTGCAAAACCATATATCCCTGAACTTAGGAACCACAACATTGTTGGTTACGTGGAAACAATTTTTTTGCACTTCATTATGCATATTTATACACAATGCTTGAGCCATAAAGCTTTCTGTTCAACAAAACTTCGAAGATGCTTTGGCAAACTAGTAAATACAAATCTGTTAGTTTTTAAACAGCCTGCATGGAAATTTTACATACTGGNTAAAGTCAAAATTAATAATAAATACAACTTATTTGTTTGTGAAGTGGCATGAATATATCTGTGAGCTTCGAGGTCTTCAGGAAACACATTATAAAGGGTGCAGCCACACTGCCTGGGTGCTGAATTCTGAAGAATACCAATGCATCCCCATACTTTCTGAGATTTAGGAATGCAACATTTTCACCCATTTGCAAAACCATATATCCCTGAACTTAGGAACCACAACATTGTTGGTTACGTGGAAACAATTTTTTTGCACTTCATTATGCATATTTATACACAATGCTTGAGCCATAAAGCTTTCTGTTCAACAAAACTTCGAAGATGCTTTGGCAAACTAGTAAATACAAATCTGTTAGTTTTTAAACAGCCTGCATGGAAATTTTACATACTGGAACTGTTGAGTTTAAAAATTACAGACTCTATGAGTAATATGGTATTTCAGTTGACCATCATCCACCAAATGCATAGCTTGCAGGTGTGGATACTTTAGTTAAGGGATGTCATAGGTGTTAACGGGAATTCAGAAAGTTATTCAGTTACTGTTTTTTTTTACTAAAACCAAATCACACACTCATCCTTTTCTTTCAGTGATTTCTCAAATTAAGTACACAAAGTTAGAAACAGACAGCACGTTATCACATAACTACTAATTTTTTAATTTTTGAAGTGGACCTAAACTGACATTTCAGGTAGCAATAGTCATTACATGCTTAAACCTATATGTATTAAACCAAATGCAGACTTCAAGAGAAAATACTAACATGCTTGAAGCTGATTTAGTTAGTAGCACCCAAAGTTTTGAATATAAATTACACCCCAAAGTAAAATTATAAGTGCACTGCTACATAAAATTACATTTCATAGACATGAACACAAAACCTAAGGGTGATGGGATTAGCTTACCAGAACATATGTTAGAAAAGGTATCCATGAAATGCAGTGTATTTGTAAAGATACAGGTAATCCAAATCTCTCACCAAATAAAACTGTGCTCTATAGGAGAAAATCATTCTTCAACACACACACACCACAAAACTGTCTAAAATTGATCAATTACCTGCAGTAGTACATCAGCAAAATGCAAATAACTTTAATTGTTTCTGGCGTATCTGCCTTACATTGTCAACTCAAATAAAAACAAGTGCATCTATTAAATCACAACCTTAAAAAACTAAACGTAGAATACAACTTCCTCTATAAGTAGCTTAAACAGCAGTTTTACATTTCTGCACACTGTATTATTGGGCTAGTGCTAGCTGCATTATTTACAAACAAATAAAACACAAAGAAAATGAAAAAAATGGTGGTACTCCTCACTCCGAGAGCTACTTTTGGTCACTCGGATGCCAACTATGACCAGACAAGGTGCTGTGTACCTTGATCAGTTAAAAATTAAATAATTACACAAAATCTAAAAACAATGATCAGAAAGTAATTTATCATAAACTTTTGATATTATTTATATTTTTTAAATATATAACTTTAAAAGGTTTTCTGTGCGTACAATGACTAGTAACTAAAGTATACTGCAAATATTTTATACACAATAAAATTTCAATCACCCGATACAACCTGGTAAATTTGTGGTGCTTCTAATCACTCCATCACTACTATGCAAGATGAATGAAAAGTGGATATTTCATACAGCTATGTCAGCCACGTAGTGAATGTTAAATGGATATTGTGTACATAGTTTTTGTAGTTTTAAACTTTAGTTTAAAATTTGAAAGAAGCTAACATGCACAATCAGTGATCTTCATAAAATGAAATTCCATTTAACTGCACAAGAAGTGTATTATTAAAGTAAAATTCATATCTGTGTAAATATTACAGTACCCATTTTCTGTCGCAGATCAATCAGTAATTACATAACCAGAAACATGGATTCTGGTGAACCTATGATACCAGTTTAGAAAGGCAGCGTTTTCATGATACTAAATATAATAAAACTGCAGTTTGCTAAGCCTATGCTGCCCATCATATATTATTCCTCGGCACAATTGGCAATTTCTAACTGTGCACTAATTAATGATCAAGGATAATTTATCAACATTTTCACTTTAAAATACAAATTCACAAACAAAAATTACCAAAATTTTGTAACCATAGAAGCAATATGAAAAACATCACCATAGCCATTGCAACGTCCACTGTATTCTCCACATATGAGCCAAGAGATTTGGGCGGTTCGTAACATTTGGGTCTTGAGAGCCGATGACGGTTAAGCGAGATGAGTAGGGAATGAAAGTGCGGGGTAGATGGGAAATCCCAGAGAAAACCCGCCAACTAGTCGCATAACCTGGCAAGATTTCCACGTGCAAAAATCCGGAAGTAACCCTACCGGCAATCAAACCCGGTTTGCTTAGGTGGGAGGAAAGTAGTCAAACCACTACACCACAGTGGCCCCCCTCTCCTATGAGAAGGGCATGTCTTTTATGGGAATCAAACCTGCATCACTTCGGTGACAAGCAGATGTGCTAGCCACACAACCAACACACCACAGCCTCTGCAATAAAAATAGTTTTTAACTATTGTAACACTTAACCCCTTCCCCCTACCGTAATGACCACATATTTTCAAAAAGGCTTGTTTTTGAAGTTATACTTCTTTTGGTGCGTTGAGGGAAAAAGTTTAGTGTGCAACGGAAGTTGCGCACACAGTGTAACGAAATTCGACAGTGAATGTGGTAGGGGTATGACCAAACGCATGCATGCGCACATCGTCTAGCTATATACAAACGCAAGGTACACAACATAGCACGTGGTTATATTTAAAACAGACAGAAAATCAGTTTATGTAATAAGCAAATTGAAAAACATTTAATTTATATTAGTAATTCATTGTGAATATATATATATCTTATTAATTAATTTTACTTACATTGTGCCATGAAAAATTTGTTAGTGACAAAAATTGTGTAATAAAATGATGAAAGTGTTTTTAAGTATTTGAGGAAAATTTTTTGTAAGTATTATGTTATTAAGTTATTTTGGCACATTGAGGGTAGTTTAGTTATGTTCTTTAATCAAACCTTTATTAATTGTATTTAATGTCTCTTCGGTCATTTTATCATTTTTCCTACTTACATAAATTATTTGCATACGTAATAAAATTTTATTTTAGTCACGCCAAGGAAGTATAACTTCTAATGCGCGTACATTAGTACACGCACCCATTTTTTTAAAATTTGAACGTGCATATGTGTAAACCTGATCAGCACTGTGCCACTAGTACTATAGAGTTAAGAGTTAATATAACATTTCAATACAATGCACTGGTAGGTTATGTGGTTTTAAATACATTTTGTCAAGGAATGGTAGTTACAAAATAGAGCAATGTTTTTGTTGCTGCTGATCTAAATCTGCAGCAATACAGTGAAGTCTCAATTTATAGTCCTGTAAGTAAACAATACCAGATTTAACAAATTTTGTTACAAAGGGGAATAAAATAAAAAAATTTCCCCAGTCCCTTTATTTTTACTTTATGTGCATGCAGATCTACACCCCCACTGAAGAAAAATACAGGCAAAACTCTAAGACCTCATGCCATACTTGTAATTTTGCGAATTTTAAACCAAAAATAAAAAACCTAAATTGGTTGCAAGCATTTATATGAAAACGTGGGCATTTCCAATGTTTCATCTACTATAATGCAACTTCAGAACAAAGGTAGCAAGAAATTCCAAACAAGTACAAACAATTTGTACTATGTTAGCAAATAGCACTGCAACAACAAGCATTTGCAGATTCTGCTACTAACTGAACTGTGAAAAAATGCCTATTTAAACTTGGCATCACACACACCGCAGCCAATTATGAACACTGAAAATAAAACTGCAACGTCAAGGAAATGGTTTCCTTTCCCGATAAAGCACTCTCGTATTTTTAATTGCAAAGAACTTTTGAGATATTTTCTGAGGAACAAAATGTATCTATTCTTCCCAATGGTGATANTGCATGCAGATCTACACCCCCACTGAAGAAAAATACAGGCAAAACTCTAAGACCTCATGCCATACTTGTAATTTTGTGAATTTTAAACCAAAAATAAAAAACCTAAATTGGTTGCAAGCATTTATATGAAAACGTGGGTATTTCCAATGTTTCATCTACTATAATGCAACTTCAGAACAAAGGTAGCAAGAAATTCCAAACAAGTACAAACAATTTGTACTATGTTAGCAAATAGCACTGCAACAACAAGCATTTGCAGATTCTGCTACTAACTGAACTGTGAAAATATGCCTATTTAAACTTGGCATCACACACACCGCAGCCAATTATGAACACTGAAAATAAAACTGCAACGTCAAGGAAATGGTTTCCTTTCCCGATAAAGCACTCACGTATTTTTAATTGCAAAGAACTTTTGAGATATTTTCTGAGGAACAAAATGTATCTATTCTTCCCAATGGTGATAACGCATGCATATCACAATGTATCGGTCCCATATTTTCATATTTCACAAATAAAAGTTTTGTATGTGTATGTATGCATATGTGTGTGTCTGTATATATCATAATGGTTACATTTTGGAGCATACTTTTTACATTCAATATAAACAGAAAATTATTTTGTAAAAAATTATATACTGCACTTAAAGATGTTTTATAATTGTGTGGGAATGGTTTGTTGTGTGATCAGCAAAATTATATTTATTAATGTTATATACAAATGTAATGANTTCCCAATGGTGATAACGCATGCATATCACAATGTATCGGTCCCATATTTTCATATTTCACAAATAAAAGTTTTGTGTGTGTATGTATGCATATGTGTGTGTCTGTATACATCACAATGGTTACATTTTGGAGCATACTTTTTACATTCAATATAAACAGAAAATTATTTTGTAAAAAATTATATACTGCACTTAAAGATGTATTATAATTGTGTGGGAATGGTTTGTTGTGTGATCAGCAAAATTATATTTATTAATGTTATATACAAATGTAATGAGATGTTTACTGGTAGCTATTTGGCTTCAAAACTATTCCCATGTTATTAAAAAATTTTACTATTCAATTCAAAAATATTTGAACATCAAAATCCACTATTCGCACACCCCTAGTCCTTGGTCACCCAAGCACTGGAGATAAGTGCACTGTTACATGGGTCTTCAAGAAGGGTTTGCACTGCTTTCAGGTGGTGATTGGCACCCACAATCACAGAATGTCGGTACAACAGCCACAACATATCATAAACCTATGATATGCAGCCAGGTATGCTTCTGTCAACAAATCAGACAGCAATTCGAGATTAATTGCCATTGCAATGAAACACACAGACAGAAGTAGCCTTGAAATATTTGTGGCTTTCGGACATGAGCCATTGTTGTGAAAATTGGACCGTGTAGTCCACTCCAGCCTTTAGAAATGGTTTGGCCTGAATTACAACATCAAGGGGCTAGGTTTACTGCAAAAACAGATGACACACCAATGCAGCTGTTGTCCGACTATGACCCTGCCATGAACAAGCCCAAAGTCCTGTTAAAGAATGCAGAGCANCGCACCAGTGCAGCTGTTGTCCGACTATGACCCTGCCATCAACAAGCCCAAAGTCCTGTTAAAGAATGCAGAGCAGATGGTGAGGAACATGATGCAACAGAAGTGATCAGTGAAGTTGATCAATGATCAATGATTAGCTCTGTCAAGACGACACTTCGGTCCTGGGTAGCAGGATGGGACGTTTCTGGCAGTAAGGCAAGACTGAGGACTAGAGCCTTCCACCCACCCTGAGGAGTCGTGAGTCAACAAATGGGTTCCAATGAGGACCAAATTAGTATACCAATCATTTTCACAATGTTGAGCAATTGACTGCTGAAGTTGAAAGGACGGTAGAGTTGCGAATAATCCTGGGCTGTTACTAGCTAATTCCCTACAATGAAAATCACTGGAATAGAATATATCTACATGTTCGTAGTGGAGTTGATACTGCTCCAGTTACCATGTAATCCATGTTGTGTCAGAGACACGAACCTTTGCAGCAGAGGATAGCTGCTCTTCTCATCCTCAGCATGCTGGTGAAAAGTACAAATGGCCAGTAAAAGTGCTGGACACACAATAGATTACTGGATTCCGGCAATATTCATGGATAGGATCAGCCTCGTTCAACCACCACATAATCTAATGGTAGTTGTGCTGCTCTGATTCTAGAAGCACTTGACATTTGCTGAATGTCAGCCGTAAATGCAACTGCGTGCAAGCACACGCAAAGAAAAACGTCCCTTATGTCACACTGATTTATTCCCTAATAATAATAATAAAGTTTCATTCAGAAACAGTTCCGATGAGGCTCTTGCTAAGGCATCAAAAATAATACAAAGCTTAGTTCTTGTACTGTCAAGCTTAAGTGCACATAATATGCAGATTTCNAATGAAGAGGTACATAATATGGAGATTTTGCCCCAAGCTCAAAATTGGGTACCACCTACATGTGGTCTTATGAAAGATAGTCTTGCATTAAGTCCTCATATAGAGTCTTGAGCTCTGGCTGGCGAAGGAATTTCTCCTCCATGTATTTAAACCACCCAAGAGCTTGCGAACTTGATTCTCAGTTCTGTAGCAAGTGTCCTAAAGGACAAATTTATTGCATAGCAGTCATCAGACCCTCCTTTTCAGTTCTCTCAAATATTTCCTCCCACCGCAATTCATAAGTAGCATCAGAAACTACTTACAGCTCCCAAGAATTTTTAATGGTGTTTTCAAGTGAAAAACTATCAGATAAAGGGGAAGTTGGAGATGCTAATGTTGGTTATATTTTTCCCATAACCAGTGACCCAAATACAGAGTTCAATGCTAAAGAGAAGCCAGAATCTCTTTCGATACAACCATCTGTCAACAGCAATAGAAATAGTTGTGATCCCAGATGCAAGTCAATTGGACGAGGTGTCCCAAAACAATTGTCTGCAATTTTCAAGTTGGAAAGGTGTCCCCAGTGACCAACAGCAAGATTATTGTTTGGCAGCGTATCACTTATCTTATTGAGAACCAAAGAGTTATGTAAATACCTGAGATCCATCAATTGGCTTGACCTAGCATATGATAATCCCCTTCACCAAGGAGACAGACGCTCCAAAGTGTCCCTGCACAGAACGGCAACACTTATGCCAAGACACACCTAGCTTCTGAAGGTACCTATTGGTTAAAAAGTTGGCCTGACTACACGAGTCTTGCAGATCTCAATAAATCCGCCTGCATCTCTTACTTCAACATTCACTTTTTCCAACAAAACAAATAACAATACTACAGTGCTCTCCGTATTGAGGGTAGATGTTGGCCACAGACCTCATGTTCACTCATAATTTACTCACTGATAGGAGGACTATCTGTACAAGAGTGTTGCAGTATAACTTCAACGTGAAGTAGGGTATGCTGCATTGCTCCACAAGTCTTGCAGTTGTTCTTTGAGTGGTAACTCTTGGCCTTATGGAATTGTCAAGAAGCAGTTACTGCTTCACTTCTGTCACTTGATTAATTCAACTCTCTATTTAGATGACTTTTTTTGTGAGCAATATACATTGTGACAGGGCAAGTGCACCATATTTACGCATGTTTCTGCTGAAGATGTGACGTGCCATGAGATAAAGAGGTTTTTCATGTTTAAATATGTCATATGGTTGCATATATTTGTGTATTGCAGCCAAACAACAGATAACATGACAGGAAACTTGTCAAGGTCAATAGGTACAGTCTCAGCATGACACAAATACATTCAACCATAGGACGTATTTAAACATGAAGAGCCCCTTTATCTCATGGGATGTCACACCTTCAACAGAAATATGCATTCGTACGGTAAAATTGTCATTACTTTTCTCATTTAATCAGAGTTTTAAAACATGTGTTAAAAAAGAACTACAGTAAACTCCTAATTTTCCAGGATAATGACTGACTAAGTAACCAATATACACGGTTAAAACAATAGGCAATAAATGTTTACTTTACGTACTGTACAGGTAGGATATGTAAACAAATAATACAGTTATATACAAATTCAATTTTTTGACAGCCAGTGTGTGGCAACATGTCATAAATGAAATTAAGAACATCCCATACACAAAATTTTGTATCAGCTTATGTGTGAACGATTGCAAGAGAATTTCATGTTGGCTATTTGGACAGCCTACATTTGCACTAAAGACATTGGAGAAATATGCGGAAAGGAAGGAGATGTAGACAAAATNAGACATTAGAGAAATACGTGGAAAGGAAGGAGATGTAGACAAAATGTTTATGTATTTTATGTCATTACAAAACAGCTGTTATTAGTGTAACAAATTAAACTCAATTCTAGAATTATGTGTAGGTGTTTAAACTAAATCGAACTTATACCGTACGTGATAGTTTAGCTTTGTTTGTCTCTTCTTCATAGGCAGTGCTAGTGCTTGCTAATGTCACCCCGTGCATGCTTCATATTAATCGAAAAGGCCGCACATCTGTCGCAAAGTATTTTTCAAATATTTCTGCAGTAATTTAAGCAATATTTTCAAACCCAAGTTGTTTCGAGTCTGTAAGAGATGAAAAATTGACTTTTAAAATGATGTGATATACTTTTGTGAGACAGCAGCGAAATAGGCGACCGTGCTACCATCTGTTGTCCAGAATGCGTGGCTCGTTTCAGAAGCCACGCCCCCATGAAATGACTTATTTTTCATGTGTAAAATACAAATATATGAACGAATTCCCTAAGTTTTTCATTTTTCATGAACTCTATAAATATTTCAACATAACATATTTCTGTATGAAGCGATTGTGCTTGCTAATAATTTAGATTTGGCCTGCAATCAATGAACCTTTCTGAGCCAGCTTGTCATTTTGTTTTTTTTTGNTTTATAATTGTGTGGGAATGGTTTGTTGTGTGATCAGCAAAATTATATTTATTAATGTTATATACAAATGTAATGAGATGTTTACTGGTAGCTATTTGGCTTCAAAACTATTCCCATGTTATTAAAAAATTTTACTATTCAATTCAAAAATATTTGAACATCAAAATCCACTATTCGCACACCCCTAGTCCTTGGTCACCCAAGCACTGGAGATAAGTGCACTGTTACATGGGTCTTCAAGAAGGGTTTGCACTGCTTTCAGGTGGTGATTGGCACCCACAATCACAGAATGTCGGTACAACAGCCACAACATATCATAAACCTATGATATGCAGCCAGGTATGCTTCTGTCAACAAATCAGACAGCAATTCGAGATTAATTGCCATTGCAATGAAACACACAGANATGCAGCCAGGTATGCTTCTGTCAACAAATCAGACAGCAATTCGAGATTAATTGCCATTGCAATGAAACACACAGACAGAAGTAGACTTGAAATATTAGTGGCTTTTGGACATGAGCCATTGTTGTGAAAATTGGACCGTGTAGTCCACTCCAGCCTTTAGAAATGGTTTGGCCTGAATTACAACATCAAGGGGCTAGGTTTACTGCAAAAACAGATGACACACCAATGCAGCTGTTGTCCGACTATGACCCTGCCATGAACAAGCCCAAAGTCCTGTTAAAGAATGCAGAGCACATGGTGAGGAACATGATGCAACAGATCCCAGTGAAGTTGATCAATGATCAACTCTGTCAAGACGACACTTCGGTCCTGGGTAGCAGGATGGGATGTTTCTGGCAGTAAGGCAAGACTGAGGACTAGAGCCTTCCACCCACCCTGAGGAGTCGTGAGTCAACAAATGGGTTCCAATGAGGACCAAATTAGTATNCTAAGTAAGTACTTTTAGATTACTATATACCAATCATTTTCACAATGTTGAGCAATTGACTGCTGAAGTTGAAAGGACGGTAGAGTTGCTAATAATCCTGGGCTGTTACTAGCTAATTCCCTACAATGAAAATCACTGGAATTGAATATATCTACATGTTCGTAGTGGAGTTGAAAGGATTCCTCCAGTGATACTGCTCCAGTTACCATGTAATCCATGTTGTGTCAGAGACACGAACCTTCGCAGCAAGGATAGTACAAATGGCCAGTAAAAGCGCTGGACACACCATAGATTACTGGATTCCGGCAATATTCATGGATAGAATCAGCCTCGTTCAACCACCACATAATCTAATGGTAGTTGTGCTGCTCTGATTCTAGAAGCACTTGACATTTGCTGAATGTCAGCCGTAAATGCAACTGTGTGCAAGCACACGCAAAGAAAAAGGTCCCTTATGTCACACTGATTTATTCCCTAATAATAATAATAAAGTTTCATTCAGAAACAGTTCCGATGAGGCTCTTGCTAAGGCATCAAAAATAATACAAAGCTTAGTTCTTGTACTGTCAAGCTTAAGTGCACATAATATGCAGATTTCGCCCCAAGCTCAAAATTGGGTACCACCTACATGTGGTCTTATGAAAGATAGTCTTGCATTAAGTCCTCATATAGAGTCTTGAGCTCTGGCTGGCAAAGGAATTTTTCCTCCATGTATTTAAACCACCCAAGAGCTTGCGAACTTGATTCTCAGTTCTGAAGCAAGTGTCCTAAAGGACAAATTTATTGCATAGCAGTCATCAGACCCTCCTTTTCAGTTCTCTCAAATATTTCCTCCCAACGCACTTCATAAGGAGCATCGAAAACTACTTACAGCTCCCAAAAATTTTTAATGGTGTTTTCAAGTGAAAAACTATCAGATAAAGGGGAAGTTGGAGATGCTAATGTTGGTTATATTTTTCCCATAACCAGTGACCCAAATACAGAGTTCAATGCTAAAGAGAAGCCAGAATCTCTTTCGATACAACCATCTGTCAACAGCAATAGTCTGCAATTTTCAAGTTGGACAGGTGTCCCCAGTGACCAACAGCAAGATTATTGTTTGGCAGCGTATCACTTATCTTATTGAGAACCAAAGAGTTATGTAAATACCTGAGATTCATCAATTGGCTTGATCTAGCATATGATAATTCCCTTCACCAAGGAGACAGACACTCCAAAGTGTCCCTGCACAGAACGGCAACACTTATGCCAAGACACACCTAGCTTCTGAAGGCAACTATTGGTTATAAAGTTGGCCTGACTACACGAGTCTAGCAGAGCTCAATAAATCCGCCTGCATCTCTTACTTCAACATTCACTTTTTCCAACAAAACAAATAACAATACTCCAGTGCTCTCCGTGTTGAGGGTAGATGTTGGCCACAGACCTCATGTTCACTCATAATTTACTCACTGATAGGAGGACTATCTGTACAAGAGTGTTGCAGTATAACTTCAACGTGAAGTAGGGTATGCTGCATTGCTCCACAAGTCTTGCAGTTGTTCTTTGAGTGGTAACTCTTGGCCTTATGGAATTGTCAAAAAGCAGTTACTGTTTCACTTCTGTCACTTGATTAATTCAACTCTCTATTTATATGGCATTTTTTGTGAGCAATATACATTGTGACAGGGCAAGTGCACCATATTTACGCATGTTTCTGCTTAAGATGCGACGTGCCATGAGATAAAGAGGTTTTTCATGTTTAAATATGTCATATGGTTGTATATATTTGTGTCTTGCAGCCAAACAACAGATAACATGACAGGAAACTTGTCAAGGTCAATAGGTACAGTCTCAGCATGACACAAATACATACAACCATAGGACGTATTTAAACATGAAGAGCCCCTTTATCTCATGGCATGTCACACCTTCAACAGAAATATGCATTCGTACGGTAAAATTGTCATTACTTTTCTCATTTAATCAGAGTTTTAAAACATGTGTTAAAAAAGAACTACAGTAAACTCCTAATTTTCCAGGATAATGACTGACTAAGTAACCAATATACACGGTTAAAGCAATAGGCAATAAATGTTTACTTTACGTACTGTACAGGTAGGATATGTAAACAAATAATACAGTTATATACAAATTCAATTTTTTGACAGCCAGTGTGTGGCAACATGTCATAAATGAAATTAAGAACATCCCATACACAAAATTTTGTATCAGCTTATGTGTGAACGATTGCAAGAGAATTTCATGTTGGCTATTTGGACAGCCTACATTTGCACTAAAGACATTGGAGAAATATGCGGAAAGGAAGGAGATGTAGACAAAATGTTTATGTATTTTATGTCATTTCAAAACAGCTGTTATTAGTGTAACAAATTAAACTCAATTCTAGAATTATGTGTGGGTGTTTAAACTAAATGGAACTTATACCGTACGTGATAGTTTAGCTTTGTTTGTCTCTTCTTCATAGGCAGTGCTAGTGCTTGCTAATGTCACCACGTGCATGCTTCATATTAATCGAAGAGGCCGCACATCTGTCGCAAAGTATTTTTCAANCACGTGCATGCTTCATATTAATCGAAGAGGCCGCACATCTGTCGCAAAGTATTTTTCAAATATTTCTGCAGTAATTTTACGCAATATTTTCAAACCCAAGTTGTTTCAAGTCTGTAAGAGATGAAAAATTGACTTTTAAAATGATGCGATTTACTTTTGTGAGACAGCAGCGAAATAGGCGACCGTGCTACCATCTGTCGTCCAGAATGCGTGGCTCGCTTCAGAAGCCACGCCCCCATGAAATGACTTATTTTTCATGTGTAAAATACAAATATCTGAACGAATTCCCTGAGTTTTTCATTTTTCATGAACTCTATAAATATTTCAATATAACATATTTCTGTATGAAGCGATTCTGCTTGCTAATAATTTAGATTTGGCCTGCAATCAATGAACCTTTCTGAGCCAGCTTGTCATTTTGTTTTTTTTTGNCTGCTTGCTAATAATTTAGATTTGGCCTGCAATCAATGAACCTTTCTGAGCCAGCTTGTCATTTTGTTTTTTTTTGTCCCCCCTTCCATTTCAGCAACAAAGGGAAAATAAATGTTATTTATTTATTAAAACCACACATCGTTTTGCAATGGAATCATTTTTACGGCAAATAATATTTATATCATTATGATATTTTGTCATCCAGATGCACTCGGTACCACAGTTAATTTATGACTAGTCTATTTACATGTACGAACTACTGTAAACTACCGGATCTCACCCTTTTGACAAGTAGATGCCACTTTTAATAGTGAAATACTTTATTATTATGAATGAAATAGTGCTGTCTGATTAAGCTGCCCCCAGTAAAATGGGATTGATGGTATTAACAAAAACTTTAAATGTGGACTGCTTATTCGCTCACCCAGCACCATGCTGACAACCAGCCTGAAGCTACCCTCCCACCGCACCCCTTTACCAGTTATTTTCTTTTTCTATCATCATGACGCGGCTGACATTACCATTTTTACCCCAGACATTCACTCATTGTGGAGAGGGAAGAAGTAGCTCTGTGAATTACTTACCCAGGCAAAGAATTATTCTTACATGACTATAAGAGGAAGTCATAAGGGGCGGGCGTTATACCTGAGTAAATACGTACACGTTTACATTTTCTGTGCAAACTCAATTTTAACTCAAAAATGTTACACTGAACTTGACTTGACTCGATTCGAAGCTGTAAAAATCAAACTCGCCCATCACTAACTAGAACGTTCCAAAATGTTTAATGGAAAATGGAACTTTTGCCGTCTATAATGCCACCTGGATTGAGTAAGCTTCGGCTGTCCTCNTCCAAAATGTTTAATGGAAAATGGAACTTTTGCCGTCTATAATGCCACCTGGATTGAGTAAGCTTCGGCTGTCCTCTGTGATACCTGGTAGAGCTAGTTTTCTCCCCTAACACGGATGGCAGGATTGAAGTTAGTTGCCTAGCAACGTGCGTGACATCCTTGCACCCTCCTGCTAGGTGCTGACCGGTTAGGAAAGGGAAGGGTAGACTGTTACACTCCTCCCGCCACTGACTCTTATCCTTCTTAGTCCCGCCTGCAGTGAACATACTAGCCGGTTGATAACCTCTCTGCATGTTCTCAAATGCTCAAGTGCGCACGGGCCATTCAAAATCCAGCTTACATTGTCTTTTATTTTTATTTAGAGCATTTAAAAGTTTGGGGTCGGCTTGCACTCTGTGTTGGCATACAATTAGTTATATATATATTACTTTGTGATGTTATATTATTTATTTAGTTAGTTTAGTTGAGGTGAAATCATTTTTAATGGAATATTTACAGTACTTCGTCTAAAAATGGTCATTTTTATTGTTTTAATAGTTAGACTTTATTCACAGATAATGTACAGTTCCCATAACGCGCATCATGAATTTTAAAAGGTTAGAAGTTGTATTTTATTTAGGGATGGGTCATACAGGTTCTTCAATGCTTCCATTCCACCAGTTTTTCACAGAATCAAAATCATTGATTCTTTTCTTGAGATTTTTGGTATCGTACCTGAATAAATAAGTAAAATAAATATTTTTATTTAAATAATAGCAATGCTTGCGATAGCCTACTACCGTAATCTTAAATGTATTTTCTATAAATGAAAATAAAAGAATTTTTTTTCTTTCAAAATTGCTACAAGTTGTGTTGATAATCCTAATTAACTAGGAGTTGTAGTTCACAAACTTGCTTTCATTCCAGCATCTACTTTAACCACAGCTTTCACCACCATGCATTTGTAAAGCATTTACTTATGAAAACTTAGTAACACAATCAAGTGTACGATGTTTGATATGCACGCAATTGTTTTAAACATTTCACTAGTTATTATCACATTTAAACGCTTATAAATTCAACTCTGAGTGCATCACAAAATTACATTATTCATGTTTCAAAACAATAGTTATACAACTTGCGAGGAACACGCTGTAAGTTCAACGATTCTGTATAGGCGTGGCAATATTGTTTGTTTATCCTAGAGATGTAATTTTTTTCCCAATACGCACTTTTAGTAATTTTGTCGTTGCAGAAACTTTTTTGCGCCTGCACTGTGATTTGGTTGTGCTAAAATAGTTGAATTTGAGTTTATTTTATTAATAAAAAGCAAATAAACGCAGGGGAAAGACTCTGCTACGCTTCATAACTTCCATAGTTCTAGCTGTTGGTTCTCAATAATTTGCAGACAGGAAATTTAATTTGCGGCCGACTTTATAAACCAAGATAGATTTTTTTACAGACGTCTGCTATGCTGTTTTCTACGTAGTCTCTGGTCACACATTTGAACTTTACAAGTGTCTTTCAACCTTAGAACTACAGCCCAAATGTATGAACGTGAGTAATGTGTAATTAAAAAGGGGTGAAAAAAGTGTTGTTCGATAATAGTTTCTTTTCCCGGCATTTCTACAATTAGAAATAGCACCGAATTGATCATTTCTATGATCGTTTACAGTCAACCAATGTGTGTAAATGCCATCTTTTAAACATTAAATACTTATTTAAGTATATACAAAGCTTGTAACCATTCTACTATTTTGTCAATATAATGACAAATTCGCAGTATTCAATTACTGCAAGAGAAAGATCTCTCGTGGGCACTCGAAAGACCACACTAACATAATGAAACATCTCCGCACAAAGCACAAGGTTCTTTCTTTAGAGAAAGATGTGATGTGAGGGGATCTTGAGAGTTAAAAGTTCACTGTGGCAGTGTATCAGAATGTTGAAGTAGTTGTTGGTTCATCACATGAAATTCACATGCCATTCACCAAAACAGATCAGCAAATTCATTACAAAGCTATAACCCATTCTTCATCACCAATTTCTACAATTTCAAATCCAACACCACCACAGGTGTCCAAAAGCTCAGTAAAAACGGTGCGAAGTACTATTCCATATCTATTTGATGCCAAGACAAAATTCTATCCTGGAGATGGCAGTGCTGGTGAAATTATTAATTTAATTTGATATGTGAAACGATATGCAATGATTTGCAGCCATTCAGCATAGTTGAAAACAGAGGTTTTTGTCAATTAGTTGTCAATAAAAAAAAGTATTTTAAGTTGTGGGATATTATTACATCTTAACTAAGAATCTTGGTAAACATTTTCATGTGCAATAAACATATTATTCTTGATTTTCCATTTTGTTTAGTAGTAAACAATTCATTTTGCATTATTATTTTATCTGAAATTAAAGATTAATAAAATTGAACATTAAAAAATGTATCAAAACTACAATTTAATTATGTAAATGTACTTTTTATGAAAAAACCATAATTAGAATTGGAATAAAAAAAAAATTGCTGTACATGTCAGATCCTCATCTACTAAAATTGTGGATGTAAATACATTTTTTGACAGTTCCCTGAAACAAGGTAGATAGAGAGTCCAATGTACTCACAGGCGGCACTTGTGGATAGATACACACACAAGTCGGACGGACACATATTTTACGTGGATGTGTGGTTGCAATGTTACCCTGGCTAGGCCATTATTTATTTATTTTAAACCCAGCTTTATATGTTGGTTCATCAGCAACAGTCATTCACCAAGCCAAGGTTCAGTACTTGTTTTGAGAGGGGAAGGGGCGCAGGTCTTACATGTTGGTGGTTGTATTATATCAAAGTGCATCTTAGATTAGCACACAAACTTTTTTTTGACATTTTAAGCACTAAAACTGAGGTGCGTCTTAGAATCAATGGCATCTTACGACTTGAGTAAATACCAGTAATTTTTATGATTAAAGAACGCATTGCTAAAATAATGACACAGTTGACATTACATAGTCTTATTATAAATTACGTTCTATCTTTCAGAAGTCCATTTTATGAAGTGTGCCTTAACGATGGTAATAAAAACCAAATAACTTTCAGAAAAATAAAATAAAAATTAAACTGTAAATAATATATTTAGTGTAAAAATTTATGAATATTCTTGATGATTTTGGAGAAAATGAATGATTGCTGTTAGCTGCCACTTTACTCCACACAGCTTATCTACAATGTATTGGTGTGGTGATCCTTGTTTCTCATCTCATACGTGGCATTGCACTCTAGTCGAAATTAATTTACTAGAAGAGTGGATCATAAACAATCTATTTAGGAAACTTAACACCATTGACTATTCAGATAAGTTTGTAATTTAATGTTAGCTGGTCTGCAGCCAGGGTTGAGTAACTTTTTGTCTTCCAACAGCAGTTTTGTTTTCACGCTTTAAAATAAAGTAGCAAGGGTCTCAGCTTGGGGTAAAATAAGTTCTGTCTTCCCTTAGCTTAAGTCTTGGCCTTAGTATGTTTTGCCAGTCTGAATACATTCTGTAATCTACTCTGTTTTTTGTATTGCTTCACTATGTTTTAAGCTTTACGAGTAAGCAAGGGCTGCACTCTTGCTGAACCGAGTTTTCACCTCTTGCAACAACGGTTCTTTCCACTTTGACCATCAATGAGTTTTAGACAATTATGACATTATGGAATTGTAAACACTGCAGTTTAACATGTTCTCGCCACAGTTTGATATAAATTGCCAGTTTTGAAATAGTATGAACCAAAAATGCTTATGAGAATGAACACAGTTTTAACAGTGAAGGAAGCAAAAAAATAACTTTCTATGGCTTTAACAAGTTTAGCACAATTAATGGAATTTCATGTTACCAATCACACGCTGCTAGTCTAGTTAACAAATAGTTAGTAAAAATCATTACTACAATAAAGGTGTCTTCTAATCATAAATTATCATCCATGTGCCTGCAGAGTACATACTTAAATATTACAGCATTTGTGAAATAAATTATACTGGTAGTAAAAGTACCAAGTAAAGGATTATGGCCCTTACAGAATCAGTACTTATGTCATATGTAAAATTTTTTACTGGTCCTGCACGAATGATTATTAATAATGCTGAATATATAAATGTGAAAAAATTAGCTAAGCTTAGAGACACACTGCTACAATATACAATACAAAAAGATTTGTGATAGATAATTGATCTGTATTACTGTAAAATTTTCATCAATCTTATGCATATAAAATGGAGCTCGTACCACTTGTAACTGTCAAATTAAGTATGTGTTTGTTCAAAGATAAGAGATAATTTGGGATATCTTTAACCATTCACACACAAAGCACTTTCTGTGACATTAACGTTATTCTCAAAACGTGTATTCATATAAAAAATTATGTACATCAAAAATTATATACCATGATAATGGTTACATGTCATGCTTCAGGGATTACGTTTTCCTGTANAGATAAGAGATAATTTGGGATATCTTTAACCATTCACACACAAAGCACTTTCTGTGACATTAACGTTATTCTCAAAAAGTGTATTCATATAAAAAATTATGTACATCAAAAATTATATACCATGATAATGGTTACATGTCATGCTTCAGGGATTACGTTTTCCTGTAAAAAAAAAAACTCCTAAAGCCAAACAAAGTCTGTAATAGTAGACAACAGTCTCTCACGATAACAGTATATATTTTTGTAAAAATGTATTGCAAGTAATAAAATTATGTTGGATATTAATTTTTATATGAAAATGACTCTACTTCTATAGTTCAGAGTGCAAATAAATGACTCTGCTTGTATAGTTCAGAGAATATGAAGTAAGAGAAGTCAAAGAACCAAACTGACCCATTACTAGAAGAAATGAACAGAAGCTTATTATAAGCTGCTGACACTGTAAGAATGTGCGACATGTTGAACTTCCATGTAAAGGAAATGTTCACTTATCAACTATGTGCTACAACAACCACATTTTATCACAAAAATTAAAACATTATACTGGAACGCACCAAAATTTAAAATTTATCATTAAAAATATTAAATTATTTTAATAATTCTTACTTTCAAAATGCAAAATAAATATTTTCCAAACAGTTTTCTGTACTTATCAAGTAAGCCACATTCACAAGCCAGCACCACCCCAACATTACTGATGCACATTAACAATATAAAAACAAAAGTTTGCCAACTTTTGCATTTTACAGTTTTTTATTCAATTGTAAAACAAGTAAATTATTCTGGAATATTGTGTAACATTATTTCACTGGGTGTTTATAACACACATTTTGAATAATTTACATAGGCACTATTAAACACAAAAATCTGCAAAGTAAACAAACAATTACTGATATTAAAGGAAAAAACTTCTCAAGTTAATGCAAAAATAATATTTATTTTATTGTTTGGCAGACAGCAACAATCTAACTCAGTGCCATTAAAAATTTTTAATTCAAAATCAAAATAAACTCCATAGTCAATGCAAAACAGAGCATTTAGAACCAAATTGTAAATGAATAGAGGTAAGCAAAAGAACCCAATTGTAAAAAACATTTTACTAACATAAAAATTAGAAAAACTGTTTCTCATAGCAACCATGCACTAGTTTACTCTTCACAAATAAACAATAACAAAAATGTACAACGAAGGCATATTTCAAATTGCTCTAATGGCCAATGATTAGCATATTCTAACAAACCTAACAAATAAATAATCAAAAAAATAACATTGTTGAATACTGAGTGCACTGTGCTGAGTAGTCAGCACATGGTAGACCAGTTAGGGAAGGAACTGGCCAGTAATGGTGGCGTGACGTTCTCCAGGGGTCAGGACGTCAGAATGCTCCTCACAGCCTCGTCTAAAACAGGGTCATCCTCTGGGTTGCCAGAGCTTGCCCCACTGTCTTCTGCAAATCCACCCACACCAACCACAAGACTTGGAGAGGAATTACAGTCACTGCCAAACAAATGCTGCTGGGTTTCCTCAGCGTCCATTTCAGCAGGAACTGGCACAGCCAGACTACCCCCATTACCTGGCAGCTCAAACCCGTCTTCAGACCGCTGCAGATTCAGGATGCTGTCTATGGCACTCTGCACCTGGGCATTGATGTCGTCATCCTCGTCGCACCCTGTCCCATCGTCTTCGTCCGACGAGCTGCGCTTGTGGCGCCTCTTCTTGTGTCGAAAAGGTGATGCACCACTCTCGGCAATATCACAGACTTCCTTACGCTTGGTCCGTTCTGACACGTCACCCCCTCCACCTTCATCACGTGGCCGTTCCCTACCAGTGCCCCCCTGGTCCCAACTAGGGGGCGAACAGTTCCGAGTCCTCTGCATAGAGTCCTCCCCCAACATGCTGGCATCACTACCTGAATTATGAACCACTTCCAACTGAATTGGCATCGCATGGTTTCTACCGCACTCCACCTTCACATGAGGTGTATTTATATTACCGTACACACCCAACTCCTTTTGTATTTCAAGCCACTCATCATAACGTTGTTCATCACCGCCCAACTCTTTCTTCACAATTGTGAATTTTTGATCTTCCTCCAGTTCCCGCTTGATAGACACATTTTTCATGACATCGTGAACCATGACACGAACCTCTTTCAGGTCTGGGATTGACCTCTGCTGCTCCCCATCATCTGCCAATGTGCCCTTCAAATCACATTCTGCACTAGAGTCAGGCTTTGCTTCAGATGGGGTGACCAATTCATCTGAAACAATTCAGTAACTGAATCACTTTTCTCTGCTTACCAAGTATCTCAAAAATACAAAGAAAATTTTTTTTTAATGAAATGAAAACCAATTCATTACAGTTTTGAAGGAAAAAATATGCCAAAACCTTAAATACAAGTTAGCCGCTGCCACCAGTCATATGCCAGTGACCTAAATATAATTAGGGTTAATGAAATTGATTACAGCTGCATTAGGATTTGTACTATCAAAATTTAAGTGCTTTGAAAACACAAAAATAAGAAAATAAATGTTAGGGAGATGAAAATGTGGTAAAACTTAAGTCTGCAAATTAACTGCACCAACTCAAGAGTAGGATATAGTTATGCGCCACGGGCAACGTTGTTATCCCAATCTAGCCTCGCCACAGCCACAGCACCCTCCCAAGAAGAGTGTTATGCTATACATCATGCGACCCCTCCAGTTGCGAAGCCAGGGTTAGCACGCGCACCGCCTGCTGGTTGACAACCGGCTTGGTACATCGTACCTATCTGACAGCAGAGGGGAACACAGCCCCAGTCTTTGGCCGCCTTCGGCCATCTCCACCGCTGCCTCGCAACCTCTCTCTCCGCCACCACGTGCCCCCTGCTTCAAGTATAAAAAGGACCCGCAGTCGTTAATTCAGGGTTGACTCGCACAGCTCAGTTGCAGGACGTCACTATACCCGGCTGCGAACAGAAGCTTTCTACGTGCCTAGCGCTATTCTAGGCACCCTGCTTCCTTTTGCTTCCCACTTCATCCTAGTGGTCCACCAACACTCTTCCAGGAGTATACACCTACTGCCTCCCTCCTTTTTCTTCCTTGCCCTTCTGAGAGCTCCAACTCTGCATATTACTTAAATCCTATGGCGACGTCCCACCTTGCTGAAGAACATGGGAGCGGCACCCCACCTAGCTATTGCCCTCTTCCGTAAAGTGCTTGGGTCGGCTGGTGACTTCCCGCCCAGACAACATACTTGCAGGAGACCAGTAGTAGGCACTTCCTTGTATTTTCATCATATCAGGCCGTGCCCGCAGCTATTGAACACCCACTGTCTCCCCTCTCTAAGCTATTTCTCAACTACATACTTCGCCACCAGGCTGGACGGGATAATGCAGCCAAGCAGGCACTAGTCCTAGTTGAAAGTCTGGTGGAAACCAAACAGAGCACCAGCAGGGTTTACTCCTGGAAGAGACAAACTTCCAGCTCGTCCAACGAGGGCCGAGACACCTACTTCAACTCCTGTGGCATGTTCCTCATGCCATCTTTCTGCTTCCCTCTACGCCACCCAAGAAGCCTGTAGTGAACGACTGGCCTTCTATTGTTGGGAAAGTGGTGAGACACATGGAACCCAACCCAACTACACTCCGGCCAGTGTTCAGACAGGACCTACCCAGAGCAGTGATTCTCCCCATGCCCAGCGCGCCATTAATGAATTGCCTGAAGCACCAAACCCAGCAACCTACAAAAACTTCATAAAGACGTCGCCTGNGGGCTTCTGACGCCATTGACTCTTGCAGCACCAGATATATAAGGCGCCAATAAAACTAACTGAATGAAGCAAATATTTGGACAAGAACATGGCTCTAGAAAAAGAAATAGAAAAGAAGAAAACTGGAAAGATGTGAAAATTCTGCACTGTGTTAACTTATTAAATAAAACACACTGCTAGTTTCAGACAGTCTGAGGGTGCAAACAATCTTCCGCACAGACTTCACATGATCAAGATGTTTGGTAACATCACATTTATCACTTTGTATTTAACTTCATTTAAGTTAAAGTATTTTATGTACAATATTCATTGTGTGTTTTTATGTACCTAGAGAGACACAATTACATTCCATTCCTATTTTAGTATAGAAATGTCTGAGAGTTATTTTTATACACTTATTGAAGTGCCCATTCAATGTGTGTAATAACTGTGAGTCATACATTTTCATTTCAGATATTTACAAAATGGCAGATTTCAGGTAGTAGGTAATAGTTACTTGGTTTGCAGATGAAACTTAATGCAACTACATTTTCAGAAAAAAACAAAAGTGTAAGCACTTTATTTTCTAAGTTTGAAGTTAACTACATGTGCACAAAGTAACATAAGGGTTACAAGGAGAAAATGAGAGATTGTGTGGGACCATTTCATGTGGCAGAGAACAACAAAATTTATACTGTGTGCAATTTTTTATGTCAAAAAAATTTAGGAGGTGGAAAATAAAAAATTGCTACAAACATGATGAAACATCTTACAACTTTTCATTGATATATATTTAGAAGCACTAAAGAAACATTGGAATCATGATCAAGAAGTTTGAAGTCTACTGCGACACGTAACACTGCCCCCTCCTTAAGTCTGTTTGTCCCGAACAGACTCTGAAACTTACATACCTTCTTAGAGTGCCAGTCAGTCAATGTGGACAACTTTCAATTTCGCCAGAGAGCCTTGATGACAAATCCGAAAGACCAAATCACTGATCTTATTCAAAACCTATAGAGACCTTCCCAACATTCTGTACCTTCGGGCAGTACACTTTTCGCCTCTGTGGGTTGTACAGCCACACCAGTTGTCCTTGAAATACCTCCTCCTGATATTCTCCTAACATACCACATCTTCATCCTGTCACTATTTATTCTGAGGTGCTGTTGTCGAGCAAAATTATGAATGCCTATTAGCTGTTACGTAACTCGCTGGAATAATTAGGGGCTGCAGCTTCTCTTCTGTCGGTCGGCCAAACAACAGGTCACTATGGAGACGTACCTCTCTTCCAAACCGCATCCTTGATGGTGTTACCCTTATGGAGTCGTGAACTGCTGAGCAGTAAGCAAGCAGAAACAATAGCACCTTTGAATCCCAGTCCTTTAAGTTGTCTGCCACAAAAATCAACAGGTACTGCTCAATAGTACGGTTAAGCCTCTCAACCATTATATCTGAATGAGGGTGTAAGTCTTTATCATATCCAGAATTTTTGTTACCTCCTGGAACACAGCAGCTTCAAAGTTTCTTCCCTGGTCGGAATGGTGTTTTAGTGGCAACCCGCACCTCGAGAAGACATGCTCCACGAGTACTTCAGCCACAGTACGCGCTTCTTGATTTGGGAGAGAATGTCCTCAGGCCACTTAGTAAAGTAAACTTGGGCCACCAGTAGGTAGTGATTTCCTTTTTGCCTCAGTCAGTTCATGTAGGGGCTTGGCATTCATGACAAGCCCAGAAACAAATTGACAGTAGTAGCAACCTAACCACAGAAAACTCAGCACTTTAGTTTATGCCAGCTGGTGTTTGCCACTTTCGAATTGCTTTGGTCTTCTCGGGGTCTGTCCCAATTCCGTGGGCCAATGCTACATATCCAAAGAAATTAATTTTATTTTGGAAAAGGTGGCACTTCTTAGACATAGTTTCAAGTTGGCTGCTGCGGCCACTTTCTGGAATAGGTACAGAGTTTGAGTGCGAAAGTGCACTTCAAATGTCCTTTGTTGCAACAATGTCACGTAGGTAAACCTGACATATCTAAAGGGAGGACTTTTTCCATCAGGTATTCAAAGGTTGTAGGGACATTACACAGCCTAAAAGGCGTAACTTCGAACTGCCAGGTTCCTTTCCCTTGGACACAAAATGCAGCCTTCTCTTGGTCCTCTGGGGCCACCTCGCGCTACCAGTACCCACTCTTCATCTACAAATTAAAAAACCATTGCAAACCTGCTAGAATGTTCAGTGTGTTGTCTATCCTTGTCAGTGGATAAGAGTAATTCTTTGTAACATTATTAAGATGGCGATAATCCACACAAAACATCAGAGAACCACCTTTCTTCTTAACAAGTACAATGAGAGACAACCACAGTCCAACTGATGGTCCTATCATATATAACACCATTTCAATTCAAATTCCTTCAAGTGCCTCATGTGAAGCTAGTGGCAGTCGTCTTGATGGCTGCTTTATATGCCTGGCATCACCTGTATCAATGTGGTGGCAGGCCACATTGATCCTTCCAAGGCCACTTGGTCCACACGAGAAGGCATCCCTATTTTAATTCAGAGAGAACCTTCTCCTGGCACCAGTTAAGATTTTCTCTTGGTCTTACTAGCAGTTCCTCCAGTACTTCTGGTAGAGGACATTCTATTTGTTTTACTCTAGAATCTTCTGAAATATTTGGAAGTACTACCCGCGTGACCTGCTTGCAAATACCTATCACAGCCCCCTCCTCAAGACAAATTGCACTATCGGAATTTTTTTAATCATTTTGATTATAAAACTGTCAGAATTAGAAGAGACCAAAGTCCTCGCTACAACGACTTTACCTGGTAGGATGCCCACCCTCTACTGGCTCAATTAGATCCAAACGCCTGACAAATTTTCCTTGACATCTGTCAGTAGTAATTTCATTATAAGCGGACAGCACAATGGATTGACAACAGACTACTGGGCAACTAAATGGGGAGGACAAATCATGCCATGTTGACACCACCAACTCTGTACTGCATACCCGTAGCACACCAAGTCGAGTATCGATACAGCACCCCAGGCTACGTAGTACATCTAGCCCCAAAAGACATTCATCCTCTATTACTGCTATATAAACATTGCGCTTTATGCTAATGTCACCAAGCTTTAAGAACACTTTTATCTTACCTCTAACTGGTGTGGTCTCACCTGCTACTGTAGTCAAATAGAACAGTTCCATACTGTCGTCAAGCGATCATTGAGGGGAAGGCCCAAGGATGACTAGTCTTACTATGGTTATGGTCACCCCAGTGTCGATGGCCATCTCGCAAGGAACATCATTCAAGCTTCCATCCACCAATATTGCATCCCAATCCTGTTTCACCGACCATACATGTAAGAACGTTGGGGCCTTCCCTCCAGCAGTCATTGACCTTTGCCCCCCAAAGATCAGTGTTTAGAAGTTTTCTGAATGTGCTGTATTCTCAACTGCCTTCGCCTCCTCTTTTCCAACTCCTGCTGTTGTTGTGGGGAGTAGGCTCTCAGGTGCCTCAGCTGACCGCATGACCAACACTCAGGCCATATAGGTGGGAGGCGGCGAAGCTCTGGGGCATGTACACTGGAAGAGATTTCCCTCACTGCCATCTGCAACTCCTTCAGTGTTTTTGTTGTCTGTATTCATCATCTTTGTTCACATCACTGCCCATACTGTACGTCGGGGTGCGGCCCTCTGTCTTACTGACTCCACCTCTAGTGCTCAGGCCAGGGTGTCCTGCGTGTTGTGGGGTGCAGCCAGAGGTACTGCTTGCCGTACCTCTGTGTTGGCGATGGCAATGATGAAGAAACCAACTGCGATGATGTCACATGCCTCCTCGGCACACCCTTCCAGAGATAGATGAGACAGCCGCACGACGTCTTGCCATAACTCCTGCAATGGCTCCCCTGATCACTGGTTGCGGCTTCGCATCTGTGCATGGTAAGTACGTTACAGGTACCAGTCGCCGAAACGTAACTCCAAGGCAGACACCAGTGTGGGGTACTCCAGTCAATGTCGCTTTGGCAGACAGGTGTGCTCAGTGCAGGGCTTCTCAGTACAGTGGCGAGTTAGTAAGCCCGCTGTTCGACTAACCAGCCATTCAGGGTGGCAACTATTTCAAACTAGTGTTGGTGCTCCCGACAAGAAGTCTGGCCACTGTAAGGTGCGGGCTTAGTTGAAACCGGCTTCCCCACTCCTAACTGCGCGACACCAATGTCGCAGATCTGCTGACTCTCCTCCGAGGTTGCTGTATTAGTTACGACTTGCACTACTTCACTTTTCTCGGCTGTTAATGTGGTGGTATTGAAACTTTGCTGCTAAAGAAATTCTTACCTATTCCTTCTTCATAGGACTCATTTCATTCTCGATACTGTCCATCCTTCCACTTCAGTTACACTGGCCACTTTTTAATTTACACTGTAAATTTTCTTGCCCACAGAGTAACTCTTGTATTCACTAACTTGCTAATACCTTCTATTTTCGTATCTAAATTTTCATTTACACTATTTACAGTTTCAATTACAGAACTAATTTGGCTATTTAATTTCATTCACACTTTCTTTCACACTACTAATTTTGTTATTAAGGCCATTAACACTTGCTCTCACTTCGCTACCTAACCCCTCAATTAATGCTTGTACCGATTCTAGTTTTGTAGGCATTTTTATTGTTAACATTCACCGTGATGATTGTACAAATAAGTCTTACTTTTTTTTTTTTTTTTGCCTACAGGTATTACAAGGAATTAATTTGTTTCAATGTCACTAATTACTAGCCTATTTCCTAACTTAATTTACAGTTAAATGCCTCTATCCCAATTCTGACACTAGAGTTACAAGACATCAGAAGGGCGTATCCGAGTTTGTGAGGGATGGAGATCTTAAAAATATAAGAACTAATGTTGAATTTATTCCCACAGCTATTACTTACAACATTAAACTATCTATCTCCACTATTACTCTTTTTATTTCTCAGTGAGCACAACATTTCATGTTTATCTCAACTCTAATTAAATCCCTTCTCAATCTGTTTAGTTATAGTCAATTAACTCACACTCATCATTAACACATGTTCAGTCTGTCTGTTGCCATCATTAGAAATGTCTTACACTCACGCATCCAGTTAAATAGAATTGCCTGCTAGTCGCACCTTCACTGAACTGATGCTCAAGAGTCGCAGATTTTACTCTCGCTGGTAACTTCTGTCGCCACTCATTGCTCTTCTGACTTGTCTATCGCATAAGGTCGCACAATTGCCCGAACTCCTCCTGACTCTCATAAACTCTCAGCTCGTAGGTCGTCACGCTTATATTGTTTCAGTCACCCGTGCTGCAAGGTTTACCGCACCCCAAGTCACACTGAGAGAAAATAGGTCATTTAACCAGAAAATTCCTTTAGATGAACACAGAAATTCAATCAGATGATGGTCAGGAGCACGCAAGCTGTAAAAGGTTTATAGCGTTGGCACACTTTTCAAAACAAGATACGCTCTTCTTGGATTATCGCTCGCCTGACCTTCAAACATTTCTCTGTTCTCGCGAGCAGGACGGGACAAAGAGAACGATGAAGGCCTGCGACACGTAACACAATGATCATGTGATGTGTTCTCATAGTCCAGTCAATTTTCCGCCACAACTATGCATTCACAGTTTTCATTACTGTTGATGAATGAGCCTTAAAATTTTTATCTTCGTTCATATATCCCTGAGGAAAGTCTGGCAAAGTGGCAGTTTGTAGTACTAAAATAGTATGTTGTTAATGTTGGCAAAAATATGCAAAGCTTACAAAAAATATGTGGGGATGAAACAATCTACAAACCACGGGGAGATGAGCAATACAATTTTTTTTTTAAACAGCTCTTAAATATTGAATGATTAAAGATACTGTAAGTCTACAAGTCAACAAGTATATGTCTGGAAAGTCTGGACTTACTTCCCACTACGCATGAAGGTGGTTGATAGTAATATAATGGTGGAATTCATAGTGAGCATCTGAGCAATACTTGAAACAAGAATTACTTGCACTTGTGCTCAAGTATGATTTTCAATTCATAGTGCCAGATACAAGTATTGCTTATTTTGATAGCATGAAGTAATGCTTGATGAAGTACTGCTTATCATGTATAAAAGTAGTACAGTACTCCATCAAGCCTGCTTCTTATATTACGATCAGGTTATTCACAAAATATTTTCATTACAAATGTTATTTCCTTAAAATATTTGACGGAAACAGGAATATAATTTAGATAATTACATGGGACAAATGGGATAACTAAAATCCTACACTTTGATGTGAAAACATAACCTCTTTTCTTAACCTATGTCTACAATTGATTTTGGTTACTAGGACGATTTTTAACACATTTTATATCAAGTACCTAACAACGCATGTGTATGACCATCAAATCATTTTGAACACGTTTCTTATTTGTAATATAATTACATATTCAGGTGTATAACAAGAAAACAACCTATAGTTCTTTAGATAAAAACGTTGCACATTTAGATTCAACAAGAAAACAGCTTTTTGTTTTCAAATAAAGACGATCACAAATTAAAACTAATCACGAAAACATACATATTTAATAACTATTACGGTGAAATATTCTATACACAGCAGAGAACAAAGTTTAGTACCAAATTAATATTTTGGTAACATTTTAGCTTTGATGCTAACAAAAAGCTAATTAAAATATCAGAACTTAAATTTTAGTAGACAAAATATGGCCACTGTATCATTTATATTACAAAAACAACAAGAACATGCTCAAAACAGTTAGGTTAAACAGACATATTTTATTATTATGATGAAACATTCATTACACTGAAGTGAACCAATTTTTATACCTAACAAATATTTTGGTTAACATTTAACTTTGATTTTGACAAAAGGGGTAATTAAGAAACCACAACATAAATTTCAGTGCACAAAACACGGTCACTGAATGATTTCTTTCACAAAATGATCACCAAAATCGTGCCCAAACTAACTAGATTATAATCGAACGTGTTTCCAATACAAATTCTCAAACAGAGGTTATTTCGGCTGGACGATAGCATGAGATGCGAGCAAGCACTTTTACGATTGATAATGCAGTTCGCGGAATGGCGATTATTGACGCTGGATGGAAACGCCCAGACTTTTATGATTACAAGGTATTGAAGCTTTTAAATTACCTGAGATGTTAATAAAACAACACACACATTAGCATCTACACTGTAGAGCCAAAAAAACTGGTATAGGTGTGCATATGGTATGGAACCAATCAGAGTAACGCAATGCTGTCGGCAGGGCCTATATAACACAATAAGCGCCTGGCAAAGTTGCTAGATTGGTTACTGCTGCTACAATGGCAGGTTATCAAGATTTAAGTGAGTTTGAACGTGGTGTAATAGTCGGTGCACGAGATATGGGACATAGCATCTCCAAGGTAGCGATAGAATTTGGATTTTCGCGTACGACCATTTCACGAGTGTACCGTGAATATTGGGAATCCGGTAAAACATCAAATATTCTACATCGTTGCGGCCGGAAAAAGATCGTGAACGAACGGGACAAACGATGACTGATGAGAATCATTAAACGTGACAGACGTGCAACACTTTTTCAAATTGGCAGAGATTTCAATGCTGGGGTATCAACAAGTGCTAGCGTGCGAACTATTCAACGGACCATCATTGATATGGGATTTCGGAGCAGAAGGCCCACTCCTGTACCGTTGTTGACTGCACAACACAAAGCTTTAAGCCTCGCTTGGGCCCGTCAACACCACCATTGGACTGATGATGACTGAAAACACACTGCCTGGCCTGACTAGTCTCGTTCCAATCGTATTGGGCAGCTGGATGTGTACAGGTATGGAGACATCCTCATGAATCCATGGAGCGTACATGTCAACAGGGGACTGTTCAAGCTGGTGGAAGCTCAGTCATGGTATGGGGCGTGTTCAATTGGCGTGAAATGGGACCCCTGATACTTCTAGATACGACTCTGACAGGTGACAGATATGTAAGCATCCTCTCCGATCACTTGCACCCATTCATGTCCATTGTGCATTCCGATGGACGTGGACAATTCCAGCAGGACAATGCGACACCCCACACATCGAGAGTTGCTACAGAGTGGTTCCAGGAACACTCTTCTGACTTTAGACACTTCCATTGGCCACCTAAACCGCCAAACATGAACATTATTGAGCATATCTGGGATGCCTTGCAACGTGCTGTTCAGAAGAGATCTCCACCGCCTCGCACTCCAACGAATTTGTGGACTGCCCTGCAGCATTCATGGTGTGAATTGCCTCCTGCATACCTTCAGACATTAGTCGAGTCCATGCCACGTCGTCTTGTGGCACTTCTGCGTGCTCGCGGGGGCCCTACACGATATTAGGCAGGTGTACCAGTTTTTTTGGCTCTTCAGTGTATATATTTGTAGAGTGTGCATGTCAAGTATGTTTTATTTTACCATGGTTAACAAACTTCTGAAAAAAATATATTAGATAATACATGAAAGAAACTGTTTATGAATTCATTGCTCCAATAAGTAATGCCTAATGAAGAAGCATTACTTCGCTTATTTGCAAAACAAGCCTTTCACTATGAATTCCAGCCTAAATCATGAAGACCTACTCAATAAATATGTAGTTAAAAAAAGTATATAAGCCCATGAAATGTTAAGGATTTAGGATTTGCTACAGCTAATTACATAACAATTCTGTGCTAAATATCATACAAAATAACACTGAAGAGTATAAACCAAAAGAATGACAACTTTACGAATGTACACAACTATTTACAAACTCCCTTTTAACGAAGGTTTGCCAAAGTGGACCTACCCAAAAAAAATCCACTTAATGCACCAAGTGGGTTTTTTCAAAATTTTTAAACTTTTCCAGCTGTATAGAATATTAGGACATGTTGATTAAATTTTATTTTATTCACAGTACATAGTTTGACTCACTATAAACGAGTATAAAAGTAAGTCACTATAAGTGACTCATCTGTACTGAGGAGCAAGCAGAAGGGGATTTCCCCTTCTACAACGCTGGAGGGGATTCCACCGGCTAAAGAACCAGACTGACTGAGGAGTAGTAAATACTAAAGAGTTCCCCTTTCCACTTACACAAATGAAGCCAATTGGTTAGGCAGTAGATATGCAAGGAATTCCCTTCACTATTCTCTAATCATGAGTTAGTTATCTGGTTAGATACACAGTAATGTGGCAGCTACCTACAAACTATTTTATACTTATGTGACAAAACAGTTGTTAGAGGTATTGGTTACCTTGTAACTGACAAAGCTTACAGTTCATTAAGTAAATTAAAAATCATATTGTATTTGCAATCAATATATCATGTGTGGTGTGCATGTGATTAGCAACATTTAGAAAAGTGTAGTAAAAGACATTTTAAAATATCTGAGATGCCAGTAACACATTAAATGAAAAATGCCAAAAGTGCATGGGAGTGGACATAAGTTGGCAAAAGAGTGGAGATAAGTAACAAAAATTGATGGTGATTCAAAATGTAGATGTAGACATTGTGAATTGACTTTAAGATGCAAGATAGAAAGGATAAGAACTCGCCTACAGAAATGTTCAGCTAGAAAGGTACAGGAGAGTGAAAGTGAAGTTAATCTGGAACATCAACTGCTGGCAGTAGCACAGCCTTCTTTTACTGAATCGAGTAGCATTTGGACATCAGTTTCTCCAAGTCCAGTACCTAGCACTTCCTCTTCCAATACAGAAAGCGACATTTAATCAGTGATTATGTGCTTAAGACATCTGAAGTACAAAAGAAGAAACATTGACAAGACTGTGTCAATGTTTTCTATGCTGCGAATGTAACTTTTAATGCTGCTGAACATGATAACTTCAAGGAGATGATCNAGACTGTGTCAATGTTTTCTATGCTGCGAATGTAACTTTTAATGCTGCTGAACATGATAACTTCAAGGAGATGATCCAGATATTAATACCTGGATACAAAGCACCATCAGCTAAAGGTATCGGTGGGAAGCTCAACAAATAAAGCTACATCTCATAACAAAAGTACAAAATTGCAGTTTTACAGTAACATTGGATGGATGGTCAAATGTTAACANTACAGTAACATTGGATGGATGGTCAAATGTTAACAATGACCCAATTCAAGTGGTCAGGGACAGAAAAAGACCTTCCTAAAGTTAATGTTGCAGGGTCACAGAAAAAATGTCTAAGCAGTGTGCAGTAATTATAGATGCAGCAATGAAAGAATGCCAAGAAAACTTACACAGCAGCATTTTTGCAGTAGTTATGATAATGAGAATAAAATGGGCAAAATGTGGGANAGACTGTGTCAATGTTTTCTATGCTGCGAATGTAACTTTTAATGCTGCTGAACATGATAACTTCAAGGAGATGATCTAGATATTAGGACCTGGATACAAAGCACCATCAGCTAAAGGTATCGGTGGGAAGCTCAACAAATAAAGCTACATCTCATAACAAAAGTACAAAATTGCAGTTTTCCAGTAACATTGGATGGATGATCAAATGTTAACAATGACCCAATTCAAGTGGTCAAGGAAGTGTTGCAGGGTCACAGAAAAAATGTCTAAGCAGTGTGCAGTAATTATAGATGCAGCAATGAAATAATGCCAAGAAAACTTACACAGCAGCATTTTTGCAGTAGTTATGATAATGAGAATAAAATGGGCAAAATGTGGGACATTTTTAAAGAAAAACATTCATAACTATTACACCTATGGCTGTTCGGCACATATTTTGAATTTAGATGAGAAATAAGTATCTCCTAAAACAATTGTGGGAGTACAAAAGTATTTTCGAAATGTTCATCAAGCACATGGGTGGCTTCTGGAGAAAGATTGTGTGATGCCAATGAAACATGATGGAACTCTCAACCAGTGTGTGTAAAATCATTAGTGACAAAATATCACAAGTATAGGGAAATCACCCTTGAACATGCCCAAGACTTTCATCCAAATGTTGCAAAGATCTTAAAACAACCTGAGAATTTATCACGAAGCAGTGTATCTTGAGAAACAGTTACATGTAGTTGCAAATGCACTGGACAAGCTTCAGAAAGAAACAACAAGTATTTCAGAGGCAGTTAAAATATGAGTCAACCTATTATCTTCCGATAATCTGGAGTCTTACCATCGCGACTTCAAGAAAAGATTTCCACACGCAATCCAACCAACACATATCCTCGCAAACCTTATGGATCCAAAATTCAGAGGGCAACATGTAAGTGAAGAACAAGAATACACACTGCAGAAATGTGGTTAGCTGAACACCATCCTGAATTCCTGCCTGGCATCATGGCCTTCAAGATAAGTGATCCTGGCTATTATCCTGCTTCTATGATGCATGCAAATGTTGTACAAGAGTTTTCCTCGCAAAAATAGTGGTCGATCATGGCAAAAAAGAATGAAAGAAACTCTTCAAGTTTCACTTAGGGTTTTGTCATTTTTTCCTCTGCTTGCGTTCAGCACCAGCTGCTACTGTTCCAATTGAGAGATACTTCTCTACATTTGGACTGGTTTGGAGCAAGTTGTGCAATTGTTTAGGAGTTGATAAAGCAACAAAACTAGTTAAAGTATATTGTCATTTACAGTCAGAAGTTTAGACTGACTGAATTATTAATGAGTAATGTTCATTTTGTCTATCTATAGCATGCAACTGACTACTGTATAATGTATTACTGGAATACCAGTCAAAAATGTCCAAGTTAAAAAAAGTAGACTTTACATTTGCTGATATCTGTGACGAGACTATTGCAGTATGGATTTTTGGCACTTGTAATTGTTAAGCAATTATTTTAATACCTTCTTTTTTTTTGGACTGATGTATTGCAGCAATGAGGAATAAATTTATGTTTTTATAGGGAAAACTTATAAAAACTACTTTTGCATGTTCATAATAATTTATACTTGTGATCCTCCGTAAAAAAAATGAGTACAAAACAATAAATGTCAAATGTTTATATGCACAGATATTCTATATACACAACTTATGAAAAAGAGTTTTTCAAAAACACAACACAATTTCAGGTTATGGTGATATTTGACAATAAAAAAAACATTATAGTTGTATAAATTGTTATAACATAACATAATGTGCATGTGTATAAAACTTGCTATATTACATAAACTGCTATATCAGTTTTTTTCCTTCACACAATAATAAGAAGAAAAAAAATGTTTTCAATATTTATAAACAATTTATTTAATTCCGACTCTAAATACAGGCATCTGATTAAATAAAGTAAAATACAAGTGTCCAGGTAAGCATACCTGAAAAAAATATTTAGAACATACATGTTTACATTTAGCCTGAGTTTTTCGAAAACCTCCGAAAAACCCAAAGTTTTTTAAAAATAAAACCTAAGTTTTTTCAAACTCTGTTTCTAACACTTTTCATGAGGCTCACAAAATTTGTAGTAAATGCAGGAAAGCATACAAAGTGAGAAATTTATATTGCATAAACAGTACATGGGATCAAATAAAGTAGGCGAGTTGTCGGAAAGAATAAGTCAGGGGGTGTAACAGGGGTTCTACAGTATATGTTACTTACCTTTCACTTTAACTTCATTCTGCCTGAGTCTCTCTAGAATGGAGTGTTCCTCCGCAACAAACATCCGATCAATCATGATCAACTCTGAGGTGTTCACTTCACGCTGCATCCACATCATATAAAAAAAAAAAAAATACAATAACCTATATAAGTCATGAAAACAGTAGTCATTACTATATCAAATATACAATAGTACGACTCATGTAAGGCTCCCACTTTTTGACAGACTGTATAGAAGTAATATTCAGTAAACTAACAGACTGTGTATTCTTCTGTCGCCATTTGGTTTCAGTCTTGATTGCCGCAATTGAATTACTCAAGAATCATGATACCCAATTCGTGTACGCCGCTCAAAGAGAATAGGCCAAAGGAAGAGACGGAGTGTGGTGCCCATAGCTCCGGTTGTTCCACGGGGATTATTCTCCCTGCCTGCTATGACAACTGGATTTCGTACGCCTTGGATAGGGCCCAAGGTTCACAGCAATGAGACCACAGACCATAGTTGTTAACCCTGCCTTAAAGTCTCCAAATTGGATCCTGTAAAGACCCTAGCAGTCTGCACCAAAATAGAAGAAACTTGATGTAGTATTACCCACATCCGAACAGACGTCAAGTTTTTCAATGAAAAAGTTTATAAATTAAAAAGTCACAAAAAAAAAAAACTGAAATGAAAATGCACATTGTTTTTGCAACTCTCACATGTTTCACTGAAGGTAGTAACAACTAAGATCTTGTAGCTAAGTGTGCATTCAAAAGTATGACACAATACAGTGTAGCGCTGTTTAAAATTGATTACACATGACACACTTGGGTTAATATCTTTAATGATACAGTAATTGTGGGCCTTATTTATCATGCAGTAGCAGTTAGTACAACATTATTATTTTGGGGCTTTGAGCTAAATGTTTTTCATACAAAAATAATTTTTAAGTTGTATGAAAAATATTTGCATAATTTAAATTTTATTCCAAAAAAAAAATTTTAGATAAATATCACACACAACTATTTGTATGTTTATTCTCCACATAAGGATAACATTAAACCTAGATAAAATACACGTTTTGGAAAATTTCCTAGTACAAAGAAAACACTGTGTTTACTCATGTACCAACCACATAATTATTCTCCGAAATGAATCTGAAAAGTAGGGGTACTGATCTTACCTTAGATGGAAACTAAAGTTTTGTAGATACAGTAAACACAGGACTGAAAACAGTTCATCTCTTCATAACAAAGGCTGCTTTCCCCTCCTTCTGACAGGCTCATTGCTGCGGCAAGAATAGTGACAGCCACAGAAGCGCACATATTGAGTGGCAAAACAGTCTAATCGCGTATAACGCCCTTCTCCATTTCCAAGATGCAGACTTTTTTCAAAAACTATAGGTGCTTACTTTGAATAAATATGGTATAGCAAGTGTGTCATTTAGTTTTGTAACATAGGCATAACTTGTGCAACACAGATGTGAACTGAAACACAAGTTTAAGAACTGAATATGTAAAAATGTTTTTATCCTGCGAGTATTTTCAGAAAGTGGGGCGTGGGTCTTACACGGCAGCGGTTGGTACACAGGTAAATATGGTAAACTAATTCTACATCCTTGAAACATAACAGTTTTTTCTATTCTCAAAACAAATAAAAAAGAAAAAATTCTTAATGCCTATTCTCTGTTACATAGGTGTTACGTTTTTAATATAAAATAATAAAAAGGGAACCTAGTAATCACAGCGACAATATTGTCCAACTTTCAAAACCAACAAGAATATAGATACAATAATTTTTTTGGTCAAGTACAACTGTTCTGGTACTAGATGTATTTAAATTTATTTTCCACTTATGCCATGCACTTCACAGGAAAACTACTTTTTTAGCATAGATATAAAATACTTTTCTTTTCTCTAAACACTCAATCAGCGTTCGCCTTTGACACGTGATGCGTACCGACATTTATTTAAACACGACTTCGCCTCATCTTCAAGTGTCATCACGTCACCCCAGGCGGGGTTATAAACTCTGAACGACTTGCTGCCTCAGCCTACCAGCACGCCCCTAGACAAATGGGCACCCACGGACACGTAAGCCCAGTTAGTTTTGACTTTATGTCAGAAATCACGCCTGTGACTGTGACTTGTATCCTCCATAGAGATCCACCCACCAGGGAAAAGCAGGAGACTTCCGTCATAACAACCCAATTGCGGGCTCCCTTAACCGGGTGCATGTACGTCGCAAACACACCCATTAGACAGCCACCCATAGTGTGCACCAATGTACAGTATAGTAGAGACTCAACCACTAGGAACTCAATCAACACTGCAGTTAGTCAACTAGTCCCGCCAATTCACTCCATCCACTGCGCTGAACTGTCGCCGGAAGGAATGATAGACTGGTTCTGGAGGTCTGCCCACCTTTGGAACACACCCATGTCACTGTCGGACATCCAGAGTAACCCCACCGTTCTAATCACAGCACTGAACTGATGCCGGTTGGAGTAATCAAGTACAACTCTGCATAGCTCGGCCCCGGCTGGCTTTACACGTAGCTAGGTATCTTTGTCGCCTGCTCTTCCTTAGCATGGCAGACCTTAGTTCCTACCTCTATGCCATACACCTATTGGAGTGGTGAGAAGTGGCAAGCTAGGAAGGCAGCTACTGCCTCCAAATCCAACTGAGCTGTAACATAGCCCCAACTGCCCTCTGCAGCATAACGCCCCGAAAAAAAACTCAAGCCACCCGACAACTGGTGAGGCTTCACCTCCCAGTCCTCCGAAACTCCCTATTTCAGCTACCCTACAAGNGGCTGGCTTTACACGTAGCTAGGTATCTTTGTCGCCTGCTCTTCCTTAGCATGGCAGACCTTAGTTCCTACCTCTATGCCATACACCTATTGGAGTGGTGAGAAGTGGCAAGCTAGGAAGGCAGCTACTGCCTCCAAATCCAACTGAGCTGTAACATAGCCCCAACTGCCCTCTGCAGCATAACGCCCCGAAAAAAAACTCAAGCCACCCGACAACTGGTGAGGCTTCACCTCCCAGTCCTCCGAAACTCCCTATTTCAGCTACCCTACAAGACCGCTTGCGAGCCACACCAAGTCGTCGTCCACTTCCGCCAGGGACTCCACGTCCTACTGGGATAGCAAACCCGTGGTTCCAGCACTGCAAGACCAGCAGCCCTCCATGGGCTACCCTGGGCCACGCCCAATACAGATAAACCAGTGGCTGTGTGCAAAGCCATANCCATCTCACAATAAAAATGCCTCATTTCACTTCATGTTGTCCTTTGTGGTTTTATACCAGCAGTGTGTTGACAGGAATGTATATACTACACACAACACTATAATACACATGCAGTTTGTGTTATACTGCAAGCTATTAAACTATAAACGGTTTGTTTGGTACACAGTTCTTGCCACCCGTGAAGCATCACACTTTCCCCTCCGCCCCGTGTGCAACCGGCCATACATCTGAGATCAAGCAATCAAGGCAATGCCAGATGCAGCCCCAGATAAGCAATCAGAAGTCACATGCACTATTTATGACCATATGCAAGAATGTTATGCAGTCCATTTCAAGCCCCATTTGCAAAGACTAAAGATACAGAGGAAACAAATGCTTGGGCCGATGAAAGTAACAGTAATGAAGTAAGAATTTGATGGAAAATTTAATGAATTAAATTACAGTTAAATAATTTACAATTAGTGATAGGACGGTTCCACAATTTTCTGGTTCCAGTTCTTCAAATTGGTTCCTGGTTCTCTGTTCTGATACTGGCTGACACTAAACTTGCGCATTCACTGCTAAAATTTGTTTAAGGACTTTGAGAATAAGTGAGCAACCAACTTATTTATTTTGTCTCAAGATCTGTGCCAAAACTGAGTCTTTAGTAAATTTTTTTCTAATACTAGGGGTAAACAAATATTTTTCTTGACGATGTGTTTGTGTTGTGTGTTGTTTTATGAGGTTAGAAGTGCTTTTTGACACACCTCCTGAGATTCATGCGCCACAGTGATTGCAAATCGCATATATGACATTGTTAAGGTCAACCTTGAAATTATTCCACATCTCTGACATGTTTAAAATTGATCACGGTTCCCAACTAAATTTATTCCATTCTGAAATAAAAATGAAAACATGCACGTATGATGGCGCTACACTGTTACGCAGTAGCTCAAAACCTAGTGCAGTGTTGCGAAGACTAAAATTTATAATGTACCCTTCTACAATGAATTC
>NQII01007052.1:63899-96524 GCA_002778355.1 Clitarchus hookeri | reverse complement strand
TCCCGAAAAAATCAACCAATTTTCATTCTGTTTTTTTATAAACCTTCCTTTCGTTCCCACGAGTATTTTTACACCTTTCGTTTTTATCTTTATTACCTGCAAAGGTACTAAAATTTTCAAAAAGCTCATTTTTACCATGTTTTCGCGTCAGGAAGCGCCTTTGTTGACAGCTGTCTGTTTGAACATTTCAGTTTGTTGTTCCCAATGCTTTTTACATATATACGTATACTTATATATACATTTATTTCTTTCAATTAAATTCACAGAAATGAATAGAACCAAAATATTTTATGCCACAGCAACGCGTGGCTGGGTAAGCTAGTAATAGTATAAAACGCTTGTGATACAAGCATATTTAGGAAACACCCAAACACGTTATGCATAATGTGATTTTTCAAAGGTTCGATTCAAAAACTGTAAAGAAACCGCGAATATACTATACTCTACAATTGCTATCGTCCTAGGGTGGGAGCAACTAGACTACAGCACGAAAACCAAAATGTCCTCTGAGTTCGTTACATCTGTACGTGTTGCACTTACAATCCCAACTATGGCCGATCTTCTCTTGAAGACTCTGTTACACAGACTAATGATGAAGCAGGCTCATTTTCGTCTGCTAAGTATTTCCCCCGTTTTCAGCGTAGCAGCAATCAGAATAAAGCACGGGAATCAGAATGTTCTCGGAGTTTGTTACTGTTCTACCTGTTGCACGTACGATTCAAAATACTGAGAATCATCTCATAAAAGAGCCACCTCATTAACTTAAGATGAGTTGGGACTATATTTTCATATTTTGCGCGTTTCCCTACATTGTCACGGGTTGCGTAAACAGCTGTCAAAATGCTGTTTGAAACAATCATTTTCCTTTTGTTTACATCCGGTTTTACAACAAATCCGAGCTTTTACTATATATATAATTATCTCACTAATCTTATAAATGTGAAAGTGTGCGTATGTGTGAGAGAGAGAGTGTGTGCGTGCGAGAGTGTTTGTGTTTGTTACCACTCAGCTCCATAACGGCTGAACGGATTTTAATGAAATTTGGTATGTAGGTACTTTAGGTCCTGGAATAGGACATAGGATAATTTTCATCCTGGAAAATTGTACGGGTTTTTGGAATACCAACAAAACGTAATTCTGCAACGGCTGAGAACGTGACTGAAATATTTTTTTCCTCTGGTGTCAGAGTTTATCAGGCCGCCCAAGGACCTCTGAAATAGCTTAACGACTACTATCAATCGATAACAACCGGGACCGAATATTTAACGTGCCCTCCGAAGCCCGGAAGCGCTCAGATGTTATGCCACTAAACGGTCACCCATCCAAATGTGTGCCGCTGTGAACGTTGCTTAACTTTGGTGATCGATTAAGATCCCTCAGCCATGCGCAAAAAGTAGTCCCTAGGTACACTTATTTCTAAAGCTACAACTTGATGAAACTTACGTTTTGATGTTCATACATCGACGCTGGAAAGCGGAAATATGGTAACTACGAGATAGTTGCACAGATATACTCCAAAAACGATACCATAATTCTTGGCTATCGGGTAAAAAATATTTCCTTTATTTTGGGTTGCCTTTAATCAGTTAAACACCTAGGCCAACGTAGTATATTTTAATAATTTTGTTTTCACATAAATTAATTGTCTTTTCCCAATTGTACGCGAGCGAAGCCGGGCCGGTTAGCTAGTATTGTATATAATGACTTTGATTACATCGTATTTGAGTTACAACTTTTTGAAAGTAGTGTACTTGCATGCCAACGTAATTATTTTTGTAGGCAGTGAGCAACCCCTTAGTTGAAGCCACGTTGTGTAGGATTAAAATCGGTTCAGTTGGCAAAGGCGCAGTTGAAGGTGCACTCTACCCTTATTCACTTCCATATAGGCCTGTACTCTTTCTGAAGTATATACAGACTTATTGCTCCATGTACGAAATATATTTTGATTCGAGATTTTCTCCGTGGTTTTGTAACTGGTCTCTTGGCTCGACATAACAAAGCTTATGCTTACCCGTGGCACCATCGCACGGCGACCATTAACTTAATTCAGTTGTCCATTTGGCGCTCTAGATGTGATGCTACACGTTAAAAGGAAGGGTTTCGATTAAACTATAACATGTGCCGCCGTTCGTTCAAATAAGCAAAGTAAAAATACCCCAGACAGTACGAAATGTGGCTTTAAGTGTGCTAGGTCAATAAATATTCATTATTTTATAATTGTACGAAATACTGTTAACATGTAGACATTATTTCCAGGTACTATTTCCTCGCACAAAAAAAATCTGACCTCACAATTTCTGCATAATACCATGACAAATTAATGAATTCAGCGTTTTGTTGGGAAGTACAAATAACAAAAACTAACTCACTTCCCCAAATGAGATAATTCACATTGAAACAAGATGCTATGTGGTATTTCAATAAATATTAAAATCAAGCTATGAAATATTTTTGCAAAATTTTAAACTTTCTTAAAGTCAGGAA
Source organism: Clitarchus hookeri (assembly GCA_002778355.1). Taxonomy (NCBI): domain Eukaryota; kingdom Metazoa; phylum Arthropoda; class Insecta; order Phasmatodea; family Phasmatidae; genus Clitarchus; species Clitarchus hookeri. Next base: position 94,040 of record NQII01007052.1, on the reverse strand, counting down.
ATTTTGACATATTTCTGTAAAATAATTTTTACTAAGCGTACATTACCATATTTAAGATGTGGCCTTTGATTCACCCGTTTTAAATCTTTCGTACATGTTTTCGTTAATTTTATCTCTGTCTTTCAAACACTCTAAAATTGCAATTTTGACATTCCGCGATACAAAAACTATGCAATTTAAGTTTTCTTTTTATGGGAGAAAAAATATATTTACATATAATGTGCAAAAATTGAAGGGTATTTTTTTAAATAAAAGTAAAATACATTTTTTGGCGTCTGGTACCTTTAAAGATATCATTCACGCTAGAAATATTGTACTGGAGGCTTCAGAAACCGTTAAGAACTGCTTTCGCAGACTGATGTACCTTGAAACATTCTACCTGTACACGAACANCTGGAGGCTTCAGAAACCGTTAAGAACTGCTTTCGCAGACTGATGTACCTTGAAACATTCTACCTGTACACGAACAAAACTGCGATTGGAGCATGTATTAAACATTTCTACAGACTTCCGAACAATAAAATAACAGGCTCCTCGCTTGAAGTTCCGTAAGTGCACGCAATATAACGCAAGCACCGCACGGCTGTTCAGCGTCTCGCGCGTAAAGGCGATGGTGCACTTGATTAGCACGGCAATATAGCCGTTGTCGCTGCCTCGCCTCCGAGTGACAAACGCGGGAATGCAATAACTCCAGGCGGAGTGCCCGTCGAACAGTGGCGTGTGACGAAGCGTTGCGAGGTGGGCGCCGGTTGTTCGCTCAGTGATGTTCACACTCGGCGCACGCAGCAGGAACCAATAACCAGGGCGGAGCCGGGGAGAAGCTGGACTTATTGCGGCCACTTACGAGAGAGCGGCGAGGCACCCATCACAGACGTGCTGTGACGTCGACTGCACTGCAACGTTCGAGTGGCCAATATGTTAACTTGCAAACGGCCACGTACAACACAGAGCAGATCACAGCTAACCTCGTGACAGTTCACCACAAACGACTGCCGTTAAGGCCCCCGTCTACCTGGAACTTTTTCCCACGTTTAGGCCGAGAAGCGCGGGAGCGATAAGGGCGACACTGCCACGCGCATCAAGTACGCCATCGCCGCTAAGCGCAAGGCTCTGAATTGGCGTGCAGTGTTCTCGTCGTGCTGCGTGTACCTATGGGACTTTCAGCGGTGACCATATTATTTTATTAGTGGGAAGTCTTTAGGAAGGTTCAGTGCAGGCGCCTATAGTAGTTTTTTATGTATCTGATGCGTGCATTTTGAGCTACAGCGCCTTAGAAAGGCCGTTTTTAGCGGTTTTGGAGTACTCTGAATTGATGTTTCTAACGTACGTGATATTTTGAAAGTACTTAACAGCTCTCGTCTGAAGTGTGTGTTCTTTTCGTAGATCATCACGTTGGGCGCACGCTTAATAATTTCGTTGAAAAACGTGTATTTGGAACACACTGCATAGCAGTTCAAGCGCCAGGTAGACGGGCGCCTTTAGCTAGCATCCACTACTTGTTTTTACAAGAGGTTTCTCCACACGTTTTGAATAGAACCTTTGAAAAATCACTCCACGAATGACGTGTTTAGTTATTTCCTAAATATACTTCGTACCACAAGCGTTTTATACCTTTGTTAATATGAAAGTATATTACATTTATTTAAATCGGAATTTTATCTGTATTTTATTTATAAATTCAAATATTTCATTTAAAATAAGTATGAATAAAAACAGTTAGAAAACTCGTTTGTTGGTAGTGTCTAGTACCAAATAGTTCTTATGCGAAATATTATTATAACTGAGTGCGCACGAATTAGGTGCGTTGTCCTTTCGCGTAATGTTTTAGACTTAGTTAAGCTTAGTTTGCACGAGGCGGAGGAATATCCTGGAAGTAGAACTTTAGCAGGCTTCAGAAAAGTGTGAAGCAACCGTGAATGGTTTATGTGGTGCCAGTTAGGGGAGGGAAAAAGAGGGGGTGACTGCTGGCTTAAGGGAAATGGTGCATGAAAACGGTATATTTTTCCCGATTTTCGATATAAGTCGTTTTCCAAAGGGTTTATCGAAATTTTTGGCTCGACGAGATGTAAATAATATTTTTCAATGCATTTTTACGTTGTTAGATAATCACTGCCTTCATTATTCTCGGAGCACTGGTGGAAGAAAATAAATATTTTTTTTTTTCTTATCTTCAATCAGTGCTCCGAGAATAACGAACGCAGTTAATTTGTATAAATGTACAAAGGTGTTCAAAATTGTTATGTATGTCTTGTCAAGCCAAAAATTTCGAAAAACCGTCTGTAAAACAAGTTGTGACAAAAACTATACAAAAATGTGTTTTTTCGTGCACCATCCCCCTTAAGTTCGCAGCCCGGCAATATTTCTGTACGTTCGTCGTTTACGCTGTATCTCAGCAAATAAATATCTTAAGAAATACGATTGTTTGCCGGAAGATGTGAGAACCAATTATCTAAGCCCGTGGGTTTTGTTTGTATCATTTTAAGCGCGTATAGATTTGGTATTCAAGGTATGACAGCGAATCCTGGTAGTGGTTTGTTAGAAATGTGTTTCTATCGTCGTTCGCATAACAATCCTGGTGTTGCTGTAAGTTAAATTAACCAAATTTACGTTCGTGATATTATATGTTCGAAGACTTTTACAATTCATGAGAGTGCACTTAGCCAAACTGCTATTGTGTCTATTTCCCAAGCACCTGTTTTTTAATACGCATTTTATAGCTTACTTAGGCAGTTCCTTAAAGAGGAAGGATAGAAGTAAAAGGGTACAGTCTAATTTACATCAATCGCGTGTATTAAAGAACCGCTTGTAATGGATCTAATTTGCACACGAGAGCGTGANGTACAGTCTAATTTACATCAATCGCGTGTATTAAAGAACCGCTTGTAATGGATCTAATTTGCACACGAGAGCGTGACGACGGAAGCATCGCACCAGTGCCTTGCACGTACGGGTGACGCGATGCTTGGCGCGTGTCTTATTCTCGCCCTTATCGCCGTGCCCAGAACGCTACTTGGTGTGCCGCACAACGGCGCCACGAGAAAACTGGAGCTACTACTGCGCTGGCGTTGCGTCAAGCCACAAAACTACACAGCTCAAAATAGAGCTAATAAATTATCTCGTGTTCTAGGGACAAGCAAAATTCACGTTATTATTTTCAGCCTCGCTATAATTCAAACATCTATGCCTTGGAGGATTTAGAGCTAATAAGACTCAGTCAATGATCAGACTGTCGAATCTCGTGTAAGAGAGTCACTAGAGAACATGGCACCTCCCTGGGGTATAAGCGAATGAACAAGCGACGCAGACTCTAGAATACACAGGACTGTGAAATCTACCCTGCTGCCGGAAAATAACACGAATTTTGCGTCTCTGCTTTACATTCATATGCACTATAGATGGCAGTGCAAATTTAGTGGCCTAGAATCTTCTCAGGGGACTATATTATACAATTCGTTGCCAACTTTAAAAATAATAACTTCGCATATTTCAAGAAATTTCCTTATGACGACAGAAACACGTACAGTTGTTGACTGTCGTTTTGATTTTATTTCAGCTGTATTTGCAGCTATGTCAGGAACANGACGACAGAAACACGTACAGTTGTTGACTGTCGTTTTGATTTTATTTCAGCTGTATTTGCAGCTATGTCAGGAACAGGAATGCGGAAATTAATTGTTTTACACGAACCACAAGGGGTTTCATGTGGAGATGCAAAGGAAAATAGAGCAGACACGGCGATAGCCTATACGGTCTATATGAAATGATCCTGCCACCATACGTGTTCTACGTACGGAAGATTCTTATTCGGAATATTTCAGAAGGCCAGCCATTAAGAGTTACGCCTTTCTATTTGTGCGTTCGAGGCATCGAAACGCGTAAGGTCGACTCTTGCTCACTCAGCACTAGCCACGCCACCTCTACGTGCGATGCTCTTCATTGATACGCAGTCTTTCCGTCGGCTACTCACCTGAACGTGGCTTCAAGCAGCGACTCTGCATTTTACAGCACGCCGAAAAGACAAACATCGGGGAGTGTATAAAATCACACCGCGAAGGTTCTGCGTAGAAAATTTTGCAGACTGATTCCGAAAAGAACCGTGTTAACCATTTTCACACCCCAAAAAAAACTAATGATTGAAGTCGAAAAGAGAACTTGTAACTGGTCTTTGGGTACGAAATTTATCTTAAATGCTTTCCGTGATCAGTCACCACTACAAAATATCCAACTGTTTTTTTAATCAACGCGTTCTCTACCCGTTTTTGACGTAAAGTCTATTCGCAGTTTCTTCACACTCTTTGAATCAAACCTTCGAAAAATCACCCCCTGTATGACGTGTAAAAAATTTAATGTACATATTAAAAACGTTTTATAATTGAAATTAAATAAATAAACTTTTTTTTAGTAAAACTGAGTTTTTACATATATTCTGTCTGTAAAATACAATATTTAATGAATAATTGATATGTATAAATTCAGGGAGAAAAAAGGCGTGGTGGTAATGTGGAGTTAGAAATAGTTCTTATGGAAATTAATATTACATTGAGTGCGCACGAATTCGGTGCGGTGTAATTTTCCATACTTAGTTAAGCTTTGTTTGCACGAGGCGGAGGAATATCCTGGTAGTAGAACTTTAGCAGGGCCTCAGAAATGTCTGAGGCAACAGCGAACATTCTATCCCACTGCAACGAACTTCACGCGCCGGCCAGGCGGATTTCTGAAACATGAGCATTTTGATGGACCACAAGTTATTGAAATCTCTTCCGGTAGTGGAGGCGAAGTTAGACCTCCATCGGTTAGCTTAGCAGATACACGGGCACACAAGTTCTGAGAATTCAACAATGACTGTAAAGAAAGGGCGGACACTTGTGAACCAGTACATAGTGTCCATACACGTGGTATTTATAAAAAGGGCGGTAATAAGAACAAGGAAAGTTTAGCGGGTTCATTGGCCTGCGCGCTCTACTCCGCAGCCCTGCGCGTTCTCAAGACATAAGCTCTTTGTTGATTGGCTACAGCCCCAGTGAAATGGCAGGATGGTGTTCGGCGCTTCTTTCCTTGAACGGTCTGTTAACGGCCCAGAGTCCTCGAGGAAATATATGACCAATTATGATCTAATATCACAGTGCAATAAATGTACAAAAGTTTGGAGTCTAGCTTGTCCTGAAATTTCTTCACGAAATTTTTCCAATCCCTAGGTATTACTTGTTGTGTTGAATTGATAAAATACTTGTAAAAATCTTTCCGGTAAAATTTTTCGTTAGAAACAATGTGTTTAGATGCAATTTTTTTTCCAAATTGTATTTCTAAAGGGATTAATTAATTATGAGAACGCTATAACAGGAGTTAACTGTACCTAATTGAAGGGGTACAGTCGCCAGGCTGGACGCAAACAGCAAGACTCCTCGATGATCGATGATAGAGGGCCGGTCGGATCTCTCCTGCTTGGAGAAAGCTGCAGCTTTTGCGCGTGCGTTGTGTGTGTGTGTGTGTATGTGTGTGTGTGTGTGTGTGAGTGGGCGAATGACCGGGCGTTTGCGTGTCCACAAGATCAAACGCCCAAAGTGGCCGTCGCTCGCAAACAAAGGTAAATCTNGACCTCCATCGGTTAGCTTAGCAGATACACGGGCACACAAGTTCTGAGAATTCAACAATGACTGTAAAGAAAGGGCAAACACTTGTGAACCAGTACATAGTGTCCATACACGTGGTATTTATAAAAAGGGCGGTAATAAGAACAAGGAAAGTTTAGCGGGTTCATTGGCCTGCGCGCTCTACTCCGCAGCCCTGCGCGTTCTCAAGACATAAGCTCTTTGTTGATTGGCTACAGCCCCAGTGAAATGGCAGGATGGTGTTCGGCGCTTCTTTCCTTGAACGGTCTGTTAACGGCCCAGAGTCCTCGAGGAAATATATGACCAATTATGATCTAATATCACAGTGCAATAAATGTACAAAAGTTTGGAGTCTAGCTTGTCCTGAAATTTCTTCACGAAATTTTTCCAATCCCTAGGTATTACTTGTTGTGTTGAATTGATAAAATACTTGTAAAAATCTTTCCGGTAAAATTTTTCGTTAGAAACAATGTGTTTAGATGCAATTTTTTTTCCAAATTGTATTTCTAAAGGGATTAATTAATTATGAGAACGCTATAACAGGAGTTAACTGTACCTAATTGAAGGGGTACAGTCGCCAGGCTGGACGCAAACAGCAAGACTCCTCGATGATCGATGATAGAGGGCCGGTCGGATCTCTCCTGCTTGGAGAAAGCTGCAGCTTTTGCGCGTGCGTTGTGTGTGTGTGTGTGTATGTGTGTGTGTGTGTGTGTGAGTGGGCGAATGACCGGGCGTTTGCGTGTCCACAAGATCAAACGCCCAAAGTGGCCGTCGCTCGCAAACAAAGGTAAATCTTGATGGATGGATCTGCACAACGCCTGCCTGCAGTGCACGGCAACGCGAAAGCTGTATGTAGTGTGCGGCGTTAATATCCAGGTTCACAAATGCGTTTTCCTTTCAAAGAGTCGCGCGGTATTACATGCCGTGCACTAATTAAATTAGTTTGGTAAATAAATAATAATTCGACAGAAGGCGGAATAAACGGTCGAAATATGTTACTTGTGATTGCTGTGTAACAGTTTTTTTTATTCCCAACATCCATACACAATTTTTGCCAGAGATTAAATACATATTACCTATTTACACATATAACTACATATAACACTTAATTCCTCACTTCCATTACGCTTAAAATTAATATTGTTCTTTTGGCATGATAGTAATAAATTAAGCCCCCAAAGATTTTTTTTCCATACAACGAGAACTGCTAAGTTTGAGGTATAATTTCGACCACTCATTAAATTTAAATTTTTTTCGAATTCATAACTAGCTGGTATTGGTAATCAAGTTTTGGGGTGTAGAATACTTTTAAATCGTCGCTTAAAACACTATTATGTAAATTAAAAAAAATTTGAAATAATTAATTTTTATGAAAACGTAAATTAACGACAAATATTTGTCTCGCTATCTCAAAGCGAGGAACCTTTAATGTGCCGGGACTTAATAATTCGGAATTTCGTTTGGACAGCAATCATATCGGGTTTCAGATCAAAGGCGGTTTCATAATTGGAAAATTTTTATTGTGACTTTGCGGTTTGACTTTAAGATAGCTACCAGTACATTGTGGCTTACGGATAGCTACAAAAGGGAGCTGGAAAAGTCAAGTCAACTTATCTTTAATTTACGGTTTGGAAAATCAAATTTTAAATCCAAAATCGTTTGGATGATGAGTAGTGGTAATGAAATGTATTTGATTTAATTTATTGCGGTGTTTATGTTTGTGTGACTCAGGCAAGATTGTGGTAGTTTTTGAGTAGATTTGTCTAGTTTAAAACAGATGGAATTATTTTTGTTATTACTATTGTTTGAAAAGCAATGTAAATAGAACACATAATACTTTTCTAGTTGGTACGTAATGATTTATACAAGTTTTACACTACACAAATCTGAAAATCCAGTTTCAATAGCAAGAAGTTTAGCTTAGAATTTGTATTGTGTATTAATAATTTCGTGGATCAGGAACGTAGAGTAACACGGTAATATTATCAATTTTAAAAGGGAAGGTATTCATTATTTTTACCACCTTATACAACTTTCTAACACAGACCTCTTCCAGCAGTGAACTAAAGAATAGGTAGGTAAATTATCTTCTTCTGTGAATCCCTCTAATGTTGACACACCAACTTCTTTCACAAAAGAAAATCCACGTGAGTTTAATATATTCTATCTACATTTAAACTGGTTCAGAGTAAATGTACTACAATTTTAAAGCACACTCGCTGTAACAAGAATAGCTCCATCGAGACGAATATGCAAAAATCAGATAAAACATCGTACAGACAATGGTAACGATGACACAAATACCTGATTGCAACACCTAGACAAACGGGCCTTTCTCTAAGTAAAGATTGTAGGGTTTAAAGTTGAACAAATTGTTCATTTACATAATTCTTGATACATGCGGCGATATGGTCCAGCATGGATTCGTAGAGACTATAACGCTACCATGTGGAACATCGTTCAATAGTTGTTACAGCCACTCCAGATGCTGCAGGTCAGTTGATGACCAAAGAAAGGTGCCAACAGCACTAAGGCCGTCCTATGCTCTACGCGTGCGGAAAATAACCCACTATTTTTTTTTTAAATAACCAATTTGAGTCGCACCATGAAGGGAAATGCATAAGGCCGCATATTTTCCTAAACGAACTGACATGTCGTCAGTGTTCCACTTATAACACAGCGGGAACCAAGAATCCTAACAGTTTGCGCAGCCTCGCCATATGGCTTCACCTTACCTGGCGGTGTATCGCTCAACCACGAAATGTGAATTTCTGCTCTGTCCGGCATCTCTCCGTACTCGAGCGAGGTTTCTTCTGCCCGTGGCCAGACGAAACTCGATACATCGCTCAAGACGATGCGTTGTCGTTCCTCAGCAATCCGTGCCAACTAATCACGGAGAGAACTGGACGCGATACCGCCGCTGTCGGGACGTCAACGGAAGGAAGAGGACGAGGAATGTCGAGGACACACATCTTCTGCAAGTCGCCCTCGCAAAGGCGCGTGTCGAAACACGGGTCACCGACGACGCTGCCACACATCCCTGGACGGCGTCGGTAAGAAACACCTTCGGCTGAACTCGGCGACTGCCAGACGATGAGATGTTCCTCTTTCTGGCGAGCGTTTTTGGGTTTCTCCTCAGAGCCTTCCCGACGCGCGTGCGATCCGTCGCGTCCCCGCTGCAGCCAACACTTGTCGCGCAGTTCGGTTGCGACAGCCCTGGTGGCGGGTGATTCGAAGGAACGACCACGCTTCTTCCTGCAGTTCGACGACTCGTCCTCTCGCAAACTCCGTAGGTTGCTCGTGCCCGTGTTGAATGCGTCGTCGAGGCGTGCCAAGCTTCCCAGGACTGTACCGATATTAGCACACCTTTGGTGACGGTTCTACGTGACTAATCGTAGCCGGGCATGTATACCTTTCTGCATTACATTTGATAGTACTGTATACCAACCGGCGCCTGTTGTGGATAGTTTGGTTTAGGATAACGAAGTTATTATGGAAATAAGTGTACGTGCTCACGTAAACGGAGTTATAGCCCGGAATTTAATCAACGTGGTTTTGGTTTACAGCTATTGAATAAAAAAAAAAGGATATANAGGATAACGAAGTTATTATGGAAATAAGTGTACGTGCTCACGTAAACGGAGTTATAGCCCGGAATTTAATCAACGTGGTTTTGGTTTACAGCTATTGAATAAAAAAAAAAGGATATAAGAGAGAGACTTCTCATTTCTGGGATTCGGGAATTCGTTACTGTACAGTTGGTATGAGTTCCCTCTGTATTTCCTTTACGGTCACATTCCTTCCAACCCTTCCGCCGCCACTGTTATGAGCTTGCAATCAGGCGACGGCATTCTCACGAACATAAGACCGGTAACTGGGACACGAGTAGAGCGTCCGAACCACAACACAAGGAACCCTCTCCAAAGAGTTTGTTAGTCAACACGCTCCCAATATTAAGGCTGGAAGCGCGGCGGGCACGGTCTTTTGTCCTAGGTCGCCGAGATGAAGACGCCGGGAGATGGAGTGTGACGACCGCCATAATACGTCTAGTCATCAACCTTCGGAGCCATGATTCAGGTGAAGACCTTCTATTTAGACAGCATACAAATTTAATAATGTTCCATGGCTTAGTTCAATTATATTTCACTTTAACTATTTATTTCAGCTCTTCCGACTTAACTTATATTTCACGTAACGAGTTGTAACTAATATTATGTAAATACAAGTTGCAAACATTCTTAATTCACTCAACCACCGAGNATATATATATATATATATATATTAAATTCGCAGTGTCTGTAAATCGACCTCACCATGAATGCCACAATGTTTTAACTCATCACCTAGCGGCAGCGGTGGCGTAGTGGCCAGGGCGCTCGCCTCCCACCACGGCGATCCGGGCTCGATCCCCGGCGGGTTCACTCCCGGATCTTCGCATGTAGGAATCGAGGTGGACGATGCCGCTTGCCGGCGGGTTTTCTCGGGGTACTCCCGTTTCCCCCGCACTTGCATTCCAGCGCTGCTCTATTCTAGGGTCTCATTTCTGTCATGCCCGGGGATGACGGCCACCTACGGGTCCCAGCTGGAAAGACCGTCACTCGGAGGGTGTTGCCTTGCCCTGGGTGAACTCCCCACCGCAGACCATGCACTGTCACTTCATCTGGAAACCCCCGCTCAACCAGTTTTTCGTCAGAATCCCTGAAATATAAAGCCTGCGTGGAACCCCACAGAGAAGAGGCATTACAATAACAGACATTCCTAATTGGCAGAGATCCTTCTCTAGTTCTCAACTGAATTTCAATCTGGCTTCCAGCCAAGCACGCACATAAATTCTGTGTAATACACGCAATTCGATTAAGTCCCCCACCTCTGACCCTCTTAGCAAGCAGTGCACGGCTTAAATCTCCGTCATTGGTATTCCGAACAAATTTTCTTTTTTAACTTTACATACGTTATTGGATACAAATCCCCGTTTGCATAAAAACAAGAAGCGCAGAAAAAAAAACAACCAATTTTTTTCTTCGCTCTCACACAGGCACGTGACATATCGGTGCAACGTTGTCCAGTCCGAATATTCTCATCTGCAGGGGTGTCCAGTTCTGACCTCGTTCTCTCGCACGCTCACAGCGCGTAAGCTTTACGTCATTCATCGTCCGCACTGTTTACTTCGGTTTCAATTACTCGGAAACAGAGATGTTACAATTATTCTGCTAGGCCACTTAACAGCAACTACAAGTGCTACAGCCTAACGCATGGAAGTGCGCTGTGCTGAAGGCGACACGATAGCTTCATAACGAAAACGTGAAACTGAATTACTCAGCACACTGAGAGAACAAAATATTTTTGTTTGTGTAGGGTCAAAAATACATCTACTTTGTTGCCCCAACAAAATATTTTGTTTAGTAAACAAAACTTTAAAAACAACAACAAAAAAAAAATTTGTTCATCTAACAAAATACTTGTTTAAATAAACAAAATTTCTTTGTTTGGCAAAAAGAAACTCTACAATAAAAAAACATTTTTGTTGAATCGTCTGTTCATATTTCTTTTGCCAAACATTTCATAACCTTCGTTTGAAATTACAGCTAGAGAGTGTGTTTGTATATTTTTTTTGTAACAACTAGGAAAGTAACTGTGTTTGTCAGTGGATCTGTTGACGCCTAGCAATGGCGTAAACATCCCAATAAAACAAGTAAACAGGAAACTAAAAAGTAAAGCTGTAAACCTTGGGAATATTTATTTGCGCACTTTGCACAGTATTTGCACTACGTGTATTTAAAAACATTTCAATTTCGTCACTTGTCACTTAAGCGGGCCAAGCTAGGGCGTANCAGTATTTGCACTACGTGTATTTAAAAACATTTCAATTTCGTCACTTGTCACTTAAGCGGGCCAAGCTAGGGCGTAGGTGCATGGGCGCAGATATCTTGGTTCGAATATCAGCAGAGCTGTTCACCATTCATTGTTGGAACTACTCGATAAAAATATTATCACTTTGTATGTAGTGAAATGGAATCTGAGACGGAAGCAATTTTCATAAAAGTTTACCCTTGTTGGCATATCTAGCGAATATTTTAATGATTTACATGATAATCTGGTAACATTTTATGGTGTAGGTTCGTTTCTAATATACTCTCTAACAGATAGTCTTTCCAATTTTCTTTGCGTAAATCACCTCCATATCATCTCATTCCATGTCACGGCACCAGTGGCGTGTGGTGAATTGTTGCAAGGTAGCTGGTGCTTGCTCAGGGCTGTACACACACGAGTGGAGCCGGGAAAAACTTAATGTACTGCGGCCACTCACGAGAGAGCGGCGAGGCACCCATCACACACGTGCTGTGACGTCAAATGCAGTACCACGTTTAAGTAGCCGACATTTAAGCTAGCAAACAATTAGGTATAGCACTGAGCGAAACACAGGTTACCATGCAACAGTTCACCGCACGCCGCTGCAGGGAACGTTCTCGTTTCATTGTAACAGTTGACGATCTTCTAGCATGTGGCTGGATGGTAATGTAGGATTACTATATTCTTGAGTGACTCGCATGGAATCTCTCGCAAAATATACACATGGAAATTTTTTCATGGAGGCAAAAGAGAAAATGAGATCTGCAGAGAAGATATAGTTAAAATGTAAATAATGAGGATCGTTTACGTATTTCCTTCCTCTTAGCTAGCTTTTAAGTTTCTTCTGTGACATATATAAAGTAATATATATTTCGTGTACCGCGTTTACGAACGACCCTACACACGTCCACCAAGCTCCGTTCACGAATGCAGCGCCACCCAAGCAGTTCACCAATTGCCACACGTAGCAGCACCTCCTGGACGCGCTGACTCGCCGCATCAAAGCCTATACTTGACACACCAGTTGATGGCGAACGGATACATAAACGAAAAGACGCGTCGATTGTCAACTGTCAAGAATGTGGCCTTCTTATATGGTACACAGTATGATAGTAACATCGCGCAAAAACTATTGGCCCATAAAATAAGCTTCACGTACACGGAAACGAAAATTAAAAATTTCGTGGCGTCAGTTTGTCTTCTGGAAATATTTACTGCAGAAAGTCAACGCAAAATATGTGAAATTTTCGTTATGGCGATGTTCGTCCCCCTCCCCCGTTCTGTGATTTAAAATATGTCAAAGATACAGAACTGCTTGGGATTAATGTGTCTCTGTTAATAACCAAAAGTTCTTACTAGCAGGTATATTATTGTCAGAGCTTAAATGAAGCTGTTTAAGCAGGGAATTTAATGTAAAGAGTCAGTCTACTAAATGTATATTTAGCGCCATTCGACAAAGCAAATATGTGGTAGCTGAGATGTGAGAATTGAATACGATATCAAACGATATGCCTTCCATTGAAAAATTAAAGAAAAATCCTCAAAATGAACAAGGTGGTCGTAAGAAATCGTTGTTGCAGTAGAAATTCGCACTCACTTAATATGCGGCATTTTTTAACAAAGCTGTGGGCAATCAATCTATCTACGTCCTGTCCAGAAAAAATTTAACTCGTTTTGTACTTGAGCTGTGTTAGCTATTTATTGGGTTGCTTATTGCAATAAATATATAGAAAACTATTCAGCTTGCCTTGTTTATTGTAACGATCTCGTTATTATTTGCTAGTGATCTGCGCACAATATTTAAGTCTCCCCATGCGAAAAGCAATATTTTTCAGCTAAGTTTCTTCGGCACTTGTCTTTCATAATTTGTATTTTATGGTGACATACCTCTATTTAGATCATCGTGTTTAAATTGTCCAATCTTACATTCATCTTCCTCAGAGCTATTTTGCATCATGCACCAATGCCAATTACATCAAGAAAAAATTAATACCAATAGAATAGAACGTATTTAACTTGAGATCTCTTCCCGTGCTTCTTTCCACAAAATACAAAATTATGAGACATTCATTATATATTCGACTGTATATCATTTTCAGTCACTTATGTTATGTTCAAGTGTATTTTGTGGTTAGTCGCACGATATATTTTGAAGACTCTATTGTTAACTGAACTGAATAAAATTAATTATTTCATCATAAGGAACTTTAAAAGCTGGAATATGTTAAACAAACGATATTCGTGTAGCATGTGATAATCGTGCTGAATGTGTTACTATATAAACTTACCAATTCCGTCACCTGTTATTCAAAAATCTTTTAAGTACCGATGTACAGCAAATTGTTGTTAATAATACTACGTAAATTATTTGGTTCTGCTAACATCATATAGAGTTGTGTGGATCTAACCCTTTCACGGGAAAAATAGCGTGCCGACAACTCTGCTTTCTCAAAACAACAATTTAAAAAAATTCATCCTATAATAACTTCACTATGTTCATCAAGCAGTGTAGAATATGCAATACATTAAGTCATATTTACAGTGGCCGTCAATGGAAAACACATGTCACGCCGTTTTTTATGACTGGAATAATTCTACCAACCATTTTTATATCGATTCAAACGCCTTTCCACAAGAAGTGAGTTGCGTTGTATACATAACATTGAAACTTTCATCACTTATTTGTGAAAAAATGAAAGGAGTTTGTCCACTGTTTAAAGGGAAAACCGTTAATCACAAAACTAATTTGAATAAATAACTAAATTTTGCGTTAGGATTATAGGTTTACAATCATTACTCACTCATCCATCCGGACTGATTGTTCAGTGTTTCGGANTCGCACTCACTTAATATGCGGCATTTTTTAACAAAGCTGTGGGCAATCAATCTATCTACGTCCTGTCCAGAAAAAAATTAACTCGTTTTGTACTTGAGCTGTGTTAGCTATTTATTGGGTGGCTTATTGCAATAAATATATAGAAAACTATTAAGCTTGACTTGTTTATTGTAACGATCTCGTTATTATTTGCTAGTGATCTGCGCACAATATTTAAGTCTCCCCATGCGAAAAGCAATATTTTTCAGCTAAGTTTCTTCGGCACTTGTCTTTCATAATTTGTATTTTATGGTGATAGACCTCTATTTGCATCATCGTGTTTAAATTTTCCATCTTACATTCATCTTCCTCGGAGCTATTTTCCATGATGCACCTATGCCACTCACATCAAGGAAAAATTAATACCAATTGAAGAGATCGTATTAAACTTGAGATCACTTCCCGTGCTTCTTTCCTCAAAATACAAAATTATGAGACATTCATTATATACTCGACTGAATATCATTTTCAGTCACTTATGTTATGTTCGACTGTATTTTGTGGTCAGTTGCACGATATATTTTGAGGACTCCATTGTTAACTGAACTGAATAAAATTAATTATTTCATCATAAGGAACTTTAAAAGCGGGAATATGTTAAATGAACGATATTCGTGTAGCATGTGAGAATCGTGCTGAAAGTGTTAATATATAAACTTGCCAATTCCGTCACCTGTTATTCAAAAATCTTTTAAGTACCGATGTACAGCAAATTGTTGTTAATAATACTACGTAAATTATTTGGTTCTGCTAACATCATATAGAGTTGTGTGGATCTAACCCTTTCACGGGAAAAATAGCGTGCCGACAACTCTGCTTTCTCAAAACAACAATTTAAAAAAATTCATCCTATAATTACTTCACTATGTTCATCAAGCAGTGTAGAATATGCAATACATTAAGTCATATTTACAGTGGCCGTCAATGTAAAACACATGTCACGCCGTCTTTTATGACGGGAATAATTCTACCAACCATTTTTAAATCGATTCAAACGCCTTTCCACAAGAAGTGAGTTGCGTTGTATACATAACATTGAAACTTTCATCACTTATTTGTGAAAAAATGAAAGGAGTTTGTCTACTGTTTAAAGGGAAGACCGTTAATCACAAACCTAATTTGAATAAATAACTAAAATTTTGCGTTAGGATTATAGGTTTACAATCATTACTCACTCATCCATCCGGACTGATTGTTCAGTGTTTCGGANAAAATTTTGCGTTAGGATTATAGGTTTACAATCATTACTCACTCATCCATCCGGACTGATTGTTCAGTGT
Source organism: Clitarchus hookeri (assembly GCA_002778355.1). NCBI lineage: Eukaryota > Metazoa > Arthropoda > Insecta > Phasmatodea > Phasmatidae > Clitarchus > Clitarchus hookeri. Next base: position 78,426 of record NQII01007052.1, on the reverse strand, counting down.
TTCGGAGGTGTCAGTGAATAAACGGGACATTCCATAAATAAAGCCGGGTCGTCTTGTCAATGACATTTCTGTGACGTGGAAACATCAGAATCAGCCTAGGCCTGTGACGGTAGCCAGGCACGCTACAATTTTCTGAGCACGCTATCATATTAAATATACATATTTTACTTTGCGTTACTTTCAGGAGTTCTATTGTCAGTACTCGTGCAAGAGGCGTTCAGATCGACCTTGGATCTAAAACAGACATGCAATAGAAACTGCCCACGTGCATTAATGCCAGCAGTCATTCAAAGTAAGAAAAATTAAGTTGATGTTAATCGTTATGTGTTCCGTTAATCTTAAAATATCTTCTAATTGTAACATTTCTGACAAAACTATTAACAGTTAAGATAATTGAGTTAAACATTTAGTTGCGTTTACCTCTTTTATGCTCACGTAAATTTATAATTTCTTACGTTGCAAACAACAAATTTTTGATGCGAGCTGTACTTAAGGTGACAAAACTATCGCTATCAAAACCAATAAGATGTGGTCTTTGTGTTTTGTTATCCGTGGCGGTCATAATATAGAGCAGAAGCACTATTTAGGAATCAGTTACTTTTAGAGAATATCATTGGGCACTGAGGCTCAGAGAGTACAGTACTGATTATATAAAATATTCCTGTGCAACACGTTAATGATTGTACACATTGAACATAAAATAATTAAAATATACGGACTTGGTATATTCTATGATCAATTTGTGTAAGACTTGAGGGTGTTGGTCACTAAATAATTGATTATTTTATATTTGTACGAAATACTGTTCAACTTACAGACATTAAATACTAGTATTATTTTCTAGCATAAAAAAAAANTATTTTATATTTGTACGAAATACTGTTCAACTTACAGACATTAAATACTAGTATTATTTTCTAGCATAAAAAAAAATAAACCACATATTTTGTGCATTATTTCATGTCAAAATCAAAATTATAGTATTTTTTGGTATGTACANTAAAAAAAAATAAACCACATATTTTGTGCATTATTTCATGTCAAAATCAAAATTATAGTATTTTTTGGTATGTACAAATAATAAAAACTTACTCACTAACCGAAATGAGCTGATTCGCAATAAAATTACTTAACACGAGTTTCTTCAAGACATTTTTAAAATCACGCAATAAAGTGTTTTTCCAATTTTTAAAAACTTACTTTTAAAAGAAAATTATGGTATATGTTTNTTTTTAAAATCACGCAATAAAGTGTTTTTCCAATTTTTAAAAACTTACTTTTAAAAGAAAATTATGGTATATGTTTCATTTGTATCAGTAGATTATTTTTGTGAAATAAATTTTTAAGCATGCTTTTAAATGAATTCAAATATTACTTCCAGTCACTCTCATTAAATCTTCAGCGAATGTTTTCGTTTATGTTATTCGTACCTCCCAAATAAACTAAAATTTTTATTTTTATTTGCCATGAAGCAAAAAAAAATATCATTTCTAAGTTTCTTTATGAGAGGAAATAATACCGGCAAGTAAAGTTTTCAAGTTTTATGGTAGACCCAATTTTTTTTACAAATATAAAATAACAAATTTTTCGGTGACTGGCATCCTTAAGAAAACAAGAAGATAGGTATAATTATTTTTTAACATAATGCACGGACATGGAGTGCCATTTGTGAGGACAACACTGTCTGCCTATGTGTACAAATTATAACAAACTACAGGTTACGTTAATTAGAAAAGTCGTAACATTCGACACATTTTTTCTTTCTTTCTGGCTTCCTAACACAGGCAATTTTTAAACTGCACTTATGTGGCGTTGATTGTATCAGGAAACAATTCGAACAGAAGATCTCTACTATTGGTTTCAGATGAACGGAAAACGTTTTATTTCAACCATCTCATTATTTTTTAACACAGATTTGTTTTCCGAATTAAAGGTTTGTAGTTTTATCACATTTCATACAGTGGAAAATATTTTGGTAACATCTTCCACATTCGGTTGGGTCTTTCGACAAGAGTGTTTTTTTTTTTTTGGTGCAACAATGCTTTCGTTGCGGTCACTTAGAATGTGCAAACTCCAAAGCAAACACGTCACTTGGAGCCGTTGTCTCTTAATACGGTCTTGACTCACGAAACATCGAAGAAGATACGATACACAGAAAAGCCACGCGAGGCCAAGTTCTTGGACAAATGTTACGTTGTTGCACGCTCAAATGTAAACGGAACACTTCGGAACGCGCCCAGGAGTCGTGGAGGTGTGGTGCTGCACCTTGCTCCGCGGTAATTGGTGTTAATTTCCAATTAGTGGGTCGATACCGTCCCAGGCACGACCCACGCAGTTCACAAGGGAGTTATTGGTCTACGCCGGTGACTGAACGACGGAATGTTGGTAAGGGGGAAGACACACGACAAGAAGGATGGAGAAGCGAGTGATCATTGGCTAACGCGCCTCTTATTCTGGAAGGGAAAAAAATTGGAGGCGACCACAAATTATAGTAGGTGGCTAAACGAATTTATTTTGTCAATACGGGTTTCACACAATATTTTGTGACGCCAACAAAACTTTTTTGTTATTTCAGTATTAAGTTGGCAACCACAGAAGAACGTTTGCGGTTATTGGTAAACTCAAGTGTGTTGGTAGGCAATATGTTCGTTTGTCGCAGATGGTAGCAGCAAAGGACCCCGATACTGACTTTGCGGGGCTCACGAATGTGAGTGAGTGAAGAGATTTGGGCGGCTCTTAACGCCAAGGTCGTGAGAGCCGATGAGGGTGAAATGAGGTGAGTATGGAGCAGCGTTGGAGGGCAGGGGAAGAGGGAGATCCCCGAGAAAGTCCTCCGACCAACGGCACCGTCAGGCACGATTCCCCACTTGCGAAAAAATCCGGAGTCAACCGGCCCGGGATCGAACCCNGCTCTATACTCACCTTGCTACACCCATCGGCTCTCAAGACTTCACTGTTAAGAGCCGCCCATATCTCTCCACTTCACTACACTATTAAAGTCAAAATACGGACGAACAGGGTAGCAAATTTTTGAAAAGCAACTATTGTAATAATATAAAAATAAACATGTATTCACTATATGTGCTGCCATCCGTTGTAGACTGATGTATACTACTTTATCTGTGATTATGTGTATAGACTGATGTATACTGCTTTATCTATGATTATGTGTATCTGTGGTCTAATAAACCTCTTTTGTTAGTTATGCACCGAGTAACCAATGTGTTTTAATAGAAACAATTCTCATAACATTATGATGTTGTAAACAATTAATTTATCTGCAGCCTGACATAAAAATTTAGTTCAAGTTTGATATTCAAAAATTTAATATCGTGTAATTGGTTTCATTGTGTTTGGAAAGTAGTTTTCCTTCATTGTCGGAATTTTTTCCAGGCCATTTATTTTTCTTGTCACAACGGAAAAGGGTTTTATGATCCAACAATGTGTAATGTAATTTCATCCCCGCGAGCGCCGTTAAAACCGCTCTAGTGCGCGCCACCGCCGTAGCTGCGTCGATTGGCCCGCGGGGTTGGTACGACGTTTCTCCCATCCCAGGAGACCGGCGAGGTTGGTACGAAGGTTCTCCCATCCCGGGAGACCGGTAAGTGGACTCCGTGGTGGACTGAAATGGAGGCGGGGCCTCGCTGCCGTTATATTCATTTCCCTCGTCTCCGCGCCCGTTTTCTCCATCCATCACCTTCTTTCATGCGGTAGTGCGCCATTTCTGGTTACACCCGCCGCCCTTCCGAAACTGGAATGCGTCCCACCACATAACTTAAAGGTTCTGGCCATCAGAGATTCGTTATTTTTAATTTGTATGGTATACCGTTCAAATTGTAAACATCATTTTCAATACTTATTCCTCGCATAAAAAATGTTTTTTACCGCAAGGGTTTTGCATTATATGGCCTGTCAAAACCAATTTTTTTTGGCGGGGAAGATTTGAAAACGCGTTTGGTCCGGGGCGTAAGGGGGGGGGGGGTTAATAAAAAATAAAACATGCACAGAAAATAATTTAACAGGGGTGACTGAAAGGTAATGTCTCAATACATGTTCAGGTTTTTTTTAGGAATATTTATTTTACAGAAACTTATAGACTGCTACAAATAAAAAATATGCAAAATGTTTCTTCATTTGGACCAATTAAAAAAAAAAATGCGGAAAATTTTTATAGCGTTGATTTGAATGTTTCTTGAAGTGATTCGTCGTATCTTATTTCAGCGTAAATTATATCATTACGATGTGTTAGTTTTATTGTTTGTATGTCGCAAAAACGGTAAAATTGTGATTTTGACATGCAGTTACGCAAACAATGAGACCTAAATTTTTAAATGCGTGATGATAATACTTTTAAGTAATGTCTGCAAATAGGGTAGTATTTCGTTGACATACAAAATAATGGATGTTTTGTTTTGTTTTGTCTTTAACGGTGATATTTTTTTAACGGATGCACAGGGATAATTTCCGATTACGAATTGGATTCTGCATTTGCTGAATTTAATATTCATGTAACTGTAAAATTAGTAAAACAAAATGACTGTAGTATTTACTCAGGTGTTAATAACGCTAGCTGGTGACTTCAAAGGAAATAAATTTGTGCCCGTTAAACCGTAAATTTTGTTATTTTTTAATTTTACGTAAATTATGTTGTTTCGCGTGCATGCAGTTCAGAACAAAACTCCCGGAGTGTTTGAGTGTGTTAGAAGGAGGGAAGTTGGCAACAATGAAAAAAAAATTCAATAATATAAAAAGCGACGAGCTTGTACGCTACAGAGCATGTAATTTTTTATTTAATTTATTTCTGCACATTTACATTCCCGCTTTTATAACTTTTGCACAAACTAACGAATTTAATTTGTGTTGGAGGGAGAAGTGGTTTACACGTTTAACTGGAACCNTTTAATTTGTGTTGGAGGGAGAAGTGGTTTACACGGTTAACTGGCGCTTTACCAAACAACGATAGAAACAATCAAACTATTACACCGTGGCTTAGCACCTATGGAGTCGTTTCCACCCAGAGGCTAAACACTCTATGATAAAAAAATTACCTCTTACGTTCCTACATTGCTCATCTATACAATTCTCTACCACATCCAATTATATATTTATTAACGCCAGCATTTCACTTGTCACATTTAACCAAAAAATAATAATCCCTACCACAATAGAACATAATTTCACTCGGAACTTAAACATTACTGTCTCCTGAATCTTAACNAAAAAATAATAATCCCTACCACAATAGAACATAATTTCACTCGGAACTTAAACATTACTGTCTCCTGAATCTTAACGTCATTTCTTCCCCTCGGGATGCTCGTCATGTAATAATATTTCAATTTTGCCTCAATTGCATCTCATTATGTTTGCATTCTCGTCAAGGTTAAAAGCTGCACTGACGCATTTCCACACATCTGGACCAGTCCGGGTCACTATAATTCTGGTGGTTTGGTTTCGGTAATCCAAAACAGACTCGTGTAACATAAGCACAAATAAATTATGTTCGCCATCAGGTTTAAAAAATAATCCCGTTAGCGAACCACACGTAACTGATTTCACTCTTTCCCCATTTTTTTTCCAGATTATTTTGCTAAGAGGCTATCNCCATTTTTTTTCCAGATTATTTTGCTAAGAGGCTATCCACTATTCGCGAAATTATTCCCCCAACAACTGTTTTAAGAAAAACACATAAACTATCTCAAGGCGATTCCGTCCACATTTCTGTTTTGCATTTTTTTAAATATCTTGGAAATCACGCAATTTTCCCCTGAAATATAGAGTTAGAATGACTGCATTATCTTCGTTTTGAGTGCAGACGTTTACCTTCACACGGAGAGGTATCAACATGAGCAATCACGGCCTAATTTCTGCCACTGTTAAAAATTTTTTAGGGTGATTACTTGATGAAACTGTAGGTAGCCGACATAACCTTGGATCCAAGTGTAACAGTGATCCCAGGGGCGGCATATCAAAGGCGATGCTACTACGATCGTTATTCCTTAGCCTGTCAGCTTCGTCCGCTGCCATCTTCTTCCCCGCCGACAGCAGTTGTTTGCCGGCATTTTCCTTTCGAGGTGCTAAATCATTCCGTATGAAACGTTCTCTTGTTTTGTGGCGACAAATGTGACCCTAAAATGTAATATCTCATTTTCCTGGGCAGGAATACCAAGATGAAAAAAACAAACAATAGGCTGGAATATATTATATGCATATTATAGAATTGTAATAGAAATTAAAAATATTACTTAAATGAAACAAATATAAATATTACTCTTAAAATATATTTTACTACATTTGTTGTTACTTAATCAGTTGGTGTGTTAGAAAACCATCCTGTAATATATAACTGAGAGGAACACTCCGCTATTTTTCTATTGTAACCTCACAGAGCGGGTTAACACAGAGGTTCCTGCAGTCCTTCGGCACGTTTTCCTTCCAGCTACACCTGCAGTCCCTGACCTGCCCCACCGGCCGTAGGTAGGTATAGGTGGGCATGCAGGTAGGTTGGGCTGAACTCTTCGTTGACAAAGAGGACATAAGAATTGGGGCAAGTTACTCAGAAAATCACTAGTGGGGAGGAAATAATCGACCACGGCCTGTAGTAAGGAACCTTCCCAGCGTTCGTCACGTGTGATTTCTATTGACAATTAACGACAACAAATTTGTATTAAAGACTTGTGTTCTCCCCTGCTCGGAGAGACAGGCCAGGGACTTAATCAGGGAAGAAACGGTTGTTCCTCTGTTTAAAAAAAAATAGGGCGGGGGGTTGCTCTGCATAATTTTTGAAAGGTACCTAATCTTTATTTTTAATTATTTTGTATAAAACAAACCCTATATATATAAATAAAAAGCCTCTGTGGTGATATAAAATAATGGGATTTTATTAAAACTTTTAAATATAATTTTTAATCCCATTATTGGAAATTGATAGTGGTGTGCTTCAGAAAAAGGGGAAAATATATTTTTGTAACAACGTTTTCTTTTACTGTGCAAACCCAGACTAACCAGAGGTCTCTATTCCTTCAAAATCGAACATCTTCCTTAGGAAAGAGAGACGTAGTCCTATTTGCACGTGTCGGCAGAAACCGGCAAATTAAGCCTTCCCTCGGTCAAAATATTCGGTTGTTACAACATTCTGAAAAGAGAGAGTACCGGCATTAGACCAGTTTAAAACAGAATATACTGATGTGCTTTCGTCAAAGGTAGGGCATTGTAAAGAGGTCCCTGNCCGGCATTAGACCAGTTTAAAACAGAATATACTGATGTGCTTTCGTCAAAGGTAGGGCATTGTAAAGAGGTCCCTGCTATTTTGAAATTAAAATATAGCGAACCTGCCACGTGCGTGCCATACCGTGCGTCTGCCACCAAAACGCAAATGTTNCTATTTTGAAATTAAAATATAGCGAACCTGCCACGTGCGTGCCATACCGTGCGTCTGCCACCAAAACGCAAATGTTTAAGCAGTTAATCAATTATTTAAAGGAACAGGGAATTGTGGAGGAATATGCTGATCCGTGTGTTAGCCCGTCTTTTATGCTGCCGGAAAAAACACCAGGTCAATATAGGTTAATACACTGAAGAGCCAAAAAAAAAAANTTAGCCCGTCTTTTATGCTGCCGGAAAAAACACCAGGTCAATATAGGTTAATACACTGAAGAGCCAAAAAAAAAAAACTGGTACACCGGCCTAATATCGTGTAGGGCCCCCCGAGCGCGCAGAAGTGCCGCAAGACGACGTGGCATGGACTCGACTAATGTCTTAAGGTATGCAGGAGGCAATTCACACCATGAATCCTGCAGGGCAGTCCACAAATCCAATCTGCGCCAATTTGAGAAAGGGTTGCACGTCTGTCACGTTTAATGATTCTCGTCAGTCGTCGTTTGTCCCGTTCTTTCACGATCTTTTTCCGGCCGCAGCGATGTCGAAGATGCGATGTCGAAGATGTGATGTTTTACCGGATTCCCGATATTCACGGTACACTCGTGGAATGGTCTTACGCGAACATCCAAATGTTATCGCTACCTCGGAGATACTATGTCCCATATCTCGTGCGCCGACTATAACACCACGTTCAAACTCACTTAAATCTTGATAACCTGCCGTTGTAGCAGCAGTAACCGATCTAGCTGCCGACCGCATCGCGTTACTCTGATTGGTTCCATACCTCTGTTATAGCATACGCACGCCTATACCAGTTTTTTTTGGCTCTTCAGTGTATGGTATTAAGGAGAAAGGTTAATAAAACAAGTATATGTAAGAGGAGAATTAACAACACGTTTTTAAGGAATGTGTGTAACTATCGTTGAATATCCGGTACATCCGCCAGTACACCGCCTGTGCTATGAGAGAGGACATGAGATATACTAATTACACGAGGGTATCTTTATGACATGAAGCACACTTTATGTATGCGCAGATGAACATGTTTCGCAATGAATATTGAACCACTTTTCAAATAGAAGACAGAAACACTTGTGCCGTAGAAACTATGCACATCTTAATATTCCTTCATTGTTTATGAAAACTGAATAGTTAGATTTGTATGTATGTATTTCGAACAACCAAAACTATAAAATGAGTGCCCACCAGTATATTACATTTAAATATTTATATTAGTGAAATTTAATGGTCTAAATATATAGGTAATTTTTTTAACTTTCAGTGATAATCCGTAATTTAATAAAAAGAGTCATCCGTGGAGAATTTACTCGCGCTCCTAAAAGACCAATCGCATTGTACGCAGACGGTATATACCTGCGTTGCCATCGCAGTGCGGCATAATTACCTGTAAACACAATAAATGTCTTTTATATTTCGTTTTTTATGAGTGGTTAGTGGGTTGAAGTATCGAATAATTTATCAAATAATATTGAAAGGCTCTCATCCTCAGTATTATTTCACGTTGTTTAATAAACAAAACAACCTCGCAATAGTCACTACAAGAACGTACCCAGTTAACGTGTCCTGGTTGATAAAGAACGCTAAGTAAAAAAAAAAAAACATGTTACTAACTTCTGTGTTGCATTTTACCTTCCGGTCTTACTGAAAAAGAACAATAAAANCTTCTGTGTTGCATTTTACCTTCCGGTCTTACTGAAAAAGAACAATAAAAAAACAAACGTGAACTAAAATTAAGTATTTTTTCCTTGTTGTACAGACCTTTAACTAGGGCCATATCTAGAGTGCATTAAAATAGTCTCATTTGTCTGTATCTAAAAAAAAAAAAACATTTTATTTTCGAATGACCTGTGCATCAGCTCATCCTTTCCCTTTTTTTAATCTCGCCGGGCGTTGCGTCTATAAAATTAAAACCCATTAAGGAGCCACCTGAAATTGAGTTGTTCAGCTAGGTCGGTGAAGGAGATAAAGTTATTGCGGCCACATTCGCCTGTGAATCAACACGATGCAACTTGCCACACACCCGTGAGTTGTGTAGGCAATTCGGGGCCGAGTTCGTTGCGATCGGTATTTAAAACTATCCTTCCCTTTAATGCCATTTCCTGTGTGACCCTTGGCGACACAGCTCTGCAATGGCGTGTGTTCCGGAGTAATACCTCATTTATAAGTTGTACACAGCTAACTGAGCACTGCTGGAAGCCAAATATCTACTTGTGCACAAATTTTGTATCATTGCAACAAATTTAAAATTTCTGCTATCTTAGAGTGGACTGGAGAGATTTGGGCGGCACTCATAAACGAGGTTTTGAAAGCCGATGAGGGTGAAATGAGGTTGAGAATGGAGCAGCGCCGGAATGCAAGCGCGGGAGAAACGTGAGATCCCGAGGAAACCCGCCTACCAGCGGCATCGTCCGGCGCGATTCCCTCAAGCGAAAATACAGGAGTGACCCCACCGGGAATCGAACCCGGTTCACCTAGGCGGGATGCGAGCAGTCTAACCCCTACACCACCGCGGCACCTGCTATCTAAGAGCAAGTCATATTTTGCACGAGCAGCGAAGTAGCAGAAGGAGCACCTGCTCTAGGCGGGACGACACAAACCACAAACGATATATGTAAAACTAGCATGTTGGAAATAAATAAATTTTATTATGAAAATGGTGGTAATGATTATTGATCTGTGTAAGTTAGGTATATAAAAATTTCAAGGTGCTCGGGATAACTTATTTTCGAGGATAAATGTGACTTAATTATTATTTTCATTACTATAGCAGCGCCCCTGTAACCTAGTACTTGGGAGCTGTGCCAATGTTGGACCACTTCTCCCCGGGAAAGGTGTCAATCATTGGACGACGGTGGCGCGACAGGTGGGAGGGAGTGCCCGCGGATTCGTCCGCCCGCCTGGCAGCTACCAGAGGTTGGTGCTTTGCAAGTTGTTCTGTCTCTCTCTTTCACTTGGGTAGGCATAGTCAAGTCCGTTTTTATGCTGGCGCGAGTATAAGCGGTATATCCCTGTTCACTTCTTACAGGATCCCCAAACATCTTCTCGTCACCAATCAGCGTAAAAGCAAATTATTTTTCGCAAACACCACTCTCAAGACTTCTCGACGTTTGTAATTTTAATTTAGCGGTGTTTATATATATATTTTGTTCTTGCCCCGGTCCGTGGATATAGTTGTTAGAGGGGTTTTGGCAGTGGGATCCGTCACAGTTGGTTTTAATTTCGTATTATCGCGTGAGCGGCCACCCGGAGCACATGTTGATTGGGCGAATCTTGAACCCTAGAGAACTGTGGATTATTTCAGCCGCGCAAGAAACAGTCCTGTGCCACCGAAAATTCTTTGAGTATTGGATAGACGATAAGTTGTTGCCAACGTCGTTGAGATGATCGATCAATCACATGAATAATTGTATCGAATCGACTTATTTTTACGCAGCGAGGCAAATGCGGGTCTCAAAGTCTTCCGTGAAAACTTGAAGGGGAGACAGCCCCATAGAAAAGATAACTAAAAAAAAAAAAAAATTAATTTGTACTACCCCGGCCTGTGTATCCGGTAGGTGTCTAACCCACAACCTTACGAATGCGAATAGCGATAACAAGCACCCCGTTGGAGTTGATATAAATTACTGAATTAAGGCGATACGCGTATCTTCACGTCCCGTCATTGCTTTCGTTTTAACCGAGGGAAATATTTTTATTCGTAGAATTTAGAGTATGAGTTCGCACGTCAGAAACACATTTAGTTTCTTAACAATTTCATTTTTTCTATTGACCGGCGCTTGCCTTCAGTGTAAATGTTACTCAAAAGATACAACGTTAAGACTTAAAACTTAAGGCTGTATCGCTCCTTAGGAATTATTCGTTTTAGTGCCATTACATACCAGTCAGGGTCGTTACTGAAAATGTTTCATTATATAAGCATTACATTTCATGGTTCTGTGCACATTTATGTACTTCATTATTGTGTTTCCTGGTTGTCATTAGAAGGTGAGAATCAATTAGTACGTATACTTTTGTATTGGACTGTATAAATATGCGTTAGTAGTTAATGGATTATGTCCGTAATGATGGGTACGCTAAGCTTCTATTGTTGCATTTTTTTTTTCAATAAATTCTCCTAAATTTGAATCGGAAATAAATAAATAGAATTAAATTAATATGTCGGGTGACATGGGCTCTTAGTTCGCTGGCCAACTTAACTGTGAGCCTGTGTGCGAGTGTGCGATTTAACATACACGCAGTTAACGGGCACTGAATTATTTTTCAGAAGCTGATTTTAAGTGTGCTCAGTTTGTATCACGAGCAGCCTACGGTCATGTGTACGTCTATTGTCGTAAGGCAGTTCTCAGCCGTCACCCCCGCTGCCGGTCCAGTCCACCGGAGAGCACAGCAGCATGACGTGCCCACCCGACGCCTGCCTGTTGTTGAATCTTCCCCTCACCCCTCCACTCCACACCCCTTGGGCGCTCACCCCCTCCAAAACTCCCTTTTCATCGACAAACACGTNAGCGTCAAGTGACAGAACTATCTGAGGTGTCGGGTTCTCCTTCTCGTAGTTGCGCGTGGAGAGGAAAGAGACGACGGGACCTACCACGGTGGGTTCCGAACCACCAAGCTTGTTGGGCGCGAACCATCGCCATTCAAGCCTCGTCGTCGCACGAGAGTGACATGTCATCGAGCGCGGCCATAGAGTACCCCCACCAAGCACTCTATGCCTGGCTTCCTTCGTGTGACTCTGCGGAATTGAAACGATTGTGTGTGTCGTTCTCAGGAGGGGAAGATTTGAGAGACCGCAGGAAAATTTTTTTCTGCTAGCAGATGCATATAAAACTGTCGTAAAAGCAGATATTGAAAGGGATTTTCTACAATGTGCTCACTAAATAACGTTCAAGAGTCCAAAAATACGATATTCTCTACATGTTTAGTTTATAGCGCCCTTTTTAGTTGTGATATGAAATAATAGCCTGGTAGAAAGAATGACATTGAAGGAAAATGGCTTTCCAAAGATGAGTAAAACGAGCTATGAGAACTTTTTATTTATTTATTTTACTTCATACAAATCTCAAAATTTTAACAGAACTAATACTTATGTTAAGATGCAGTTAGAAATAACTTGTTATTGTTATTAGCATGTCAAAAAATGTATATCTTAACAAATTGTAAAGCGGTTTGCCCATTATTTATTTATTTTCGCTATTTATTATTTTATACTTCTGAGATACAATTTAAAATCAAATTGGCCAGAAATTAAACCATTCTCACAAGTGAACGAAGCGTTGTATTCCTAATTAATTGCTATAATTTTTTCGCGATACCTTCACACTTGTTTAATGAAATCTTTGAAAAGACATCCCATGTTTGAGGTTTTGGGTTGCTTCCTAAATACGTCATTTATCACAAGCGTTTCATACGTCTGTTAAACAAATATACATTTTTTTTTGTTCAATTGTAGGTTCTTATATTTGTATTTCATCTATATTTTGCTATGTCATTTACAATTAGCATGAATAAGAACAGGGAGAAAATAGGTCTGTTGGTAACGGCTACTAATAAAAAGTTCTTATGGAAAATATTATTAAACTGAGTGCGCACGAACGCGGAGCGCTGTCCCTTTGGTGTAACTTTCTAGACTCGGTCAAGCTTTGTTTGCACGAGGCGGAGGAATATCCTGGAAGTAGAATTTCAGCAGGGCTACAGAAAAGTTGAAAGTAACCGCGCACGGACTATACATGCCACTCCTGCCAACTTAATACATATTTCAGCTGATACCAAACTGTGTAAAAATAACAATTGCAAATTTGTAGGGATGAACATTTTAATTCGAGCATTTCATATTTACGTTAAAAACCAGATGAATTTATACTTTTTAAACTGGTTGGTATTTTAATCAAGTTATTGTCGATATATTGTTACTAATCAATAAAATGCCCTCAAAATCTAGAGAACTATTTAGCTTTTTAATTGCTCTCACTATAAGGAAATGATATAAAGAGATGTGTCTAACTCAGAGGGGAAGATTTGAGAGTCTATATAAAATATTTTATAGCAGATAGCATATTTTTTGTCACTAGAAAGACTTTAAGGATATTTTAGCAGCATCTAGTTATAAATAATGCTACTAAGCATACATTCAGCTGAACATAATTGTACTGCTACACGTTTAGTTTAGCGTATAATCTTCCGTAAAAATGAAATAAACTAATTTATGTTGTAAGACATATGCATAACTCCGGACAAATATAACGCACACACTAAAATTGAATCAGTGCGAATTGAACTAAATTGGTGAAAACAGTGAAAATTGAGCAACTGATAATCAGTGAAAGATAACTAATTAATATTGTGGTTGAATTTCACTGATTTATTTGTGATTTCCCACCGAATGCCAAGAATGTCACTTGTATAAATCACTTGTTCTTAGTTAATTTGTTTGATTCTCCGGTCAGCGGTAGCTTATCAACTGACATTCAGTGAACTTTATTTCACTGATTGATATCACTGATTCGGTTTTGTAGCGCAACAACATTTGCAAAGCCCTTTATCTCACATTATCTTTAAATACCATTCCGGTATATTCTACCACAATCATGTAGTTTTCTACTGTTATCTAGCATTACCTTTAATTACCATTCCGGTATATCTACCACAATCCTGTAATTTTGTGCAGTTATCTAGCATTACCTTTAATTACCATTCCGGTATATTATACCACAATCCTGTAGTTTTCTACTGTTATCTTGCATTATCTTTAATTACCATTCCGGTATATCTACCACAATCCTGTAATTTTGTGCAGTTATCTAGCATTACCTTTAATTACCATTCCGGTATATTCTAATACAATCGTGTAGTTTTCTACTGACTCATTTCTCCTTAATGTACGTACCGAGCGCTGTTACGGGATATTAACTCGCGAGCTCGAGGAACGAAACTGGCGATAGGGGTGGAAGGAAGACCATCTGCGCAAAGTGACAACCGTTCTCCGCGGAATTATTACCGACTCCCATCTCGCGCGGCGAGGGGGCGCGTAATCAAAATGGAAATACCACGGGTTCCTCCTCGCAAACAATGCGCGGGTTGGAGTTTCAGAAGCGCGGACCCGAAAAAAAAAAAAAAAAAAAAAAAGTCT
>NQII01007052.1:32707-63846 GCA_002778355.1 Clitarchus hookeri | reverse complement strand
GAGCGGGGGGAAATGGCTTAGGAGCGCGGCGAGGGAGAGCTGTATCTTGCTGCTGCTGAGATGGTTCTCGAGTGTCTGTGTGTATGTATGTGCGTTTCCCCTATCTTTGTGTATCTCTCTTCCCCCCGCGTTCGAAACATTATTCGATGGCCACGCCGATTTCAATGCAACCTGACACACATTACATTCAATTTCGTAACTAGTACGTCTAATTAGGCCTGGCGTTAACCACAATACCAAGTTCTTACATTTCCTATTCCATAAAGTTTTTGTAAACTTAAATTTGTCTTACTATACTGTGCATGCTTTGAATCCAAATTATCAACGTATTAAAAAAATAAATAGAGTGTATAATCTTTAAAGCGTTAATAACATTCCTGTCCTTAAGTGTGAGAAAAAGTTAATGTTAATTAAATGATATTATTATTATTATATACTTGAAATATATTTACACAANAATTTCGTAACTAGTACGTCTAATTAGGCCTGGCGTTAACCACAATACCAAGTTCTTACATTTCCTATTCCATAAAGGTTTTGTAAACTTAAATTTGTCTTACTATACTGTGCATGCTTTGAATCCAAATTATCAACGTATTAAAAAAATAAATAGAGTGTATAATCTTTAAAGCGTTAATAACATTCCTGTCCTTTTTACGCCCTCTATAAATAAATTAAAGTACAAGATTGTTAAACAACCTGCGAAGTATGAAAATGTTCAAGAATTACTCTAATACTGATTTTAAGACACGAAAGCGGAAGGATTTCTGCATGAGACTTGAAGTTGAGCGTCAACTGTTACTTGAATTCTACGTCTTTCGATGACGTAAATATACATGCTTCACCAGAGTGGGGTGACATGAGTTCGATTAAAAAGACTTTTCTGAAGTTCATCCTACAGAAATCAATAGCTGTTTGACATAAGAAAGACTTTGAAAAAAAAAAGTGGAAGAACCTGTCGTTTCACAATAGTACCATCGTCGATAAAAAAAAAACACCATTTGTAAGATAATTATTTTTTATTTATTTCCTGCAAAATAATAGTAGTATTTAGTATTGTATTTTTCATTTGTAAATTCTCATTGATAAAATGCTTTTGTATTATTAATTATCAAAGAAAAATTACTCTAATTTACATTTACTCACTAAAGGCGTGATTGCATTTACGCAAGTTATGCTGCACACGAACTTCTTCGTTTTTAAAGGTACTTCTGTTAGAATTTGTGTTCACCAGTCTTAGTAATGTGCTGGGGAAACTCTATATAATTATTTATACCATGACCAAACTTGAAATATTTGTCTTTCTGAAACTATCAGTCATTGTTTCTAGTACTCTCTAAACAGAAAAATTGTTTTGTATTTAAAAACAGATTTTTTTTGTGTTTGTATACTCTCTAGAAAAGTGTGAGAAAAAGTTAATTAAATTATATTATTATTATATACTTGAAATATATTTACACAAGAAACGGTAAATTTTTGTTTTTAGTGAGTAAAGCGCAAGTATAAAATTTCACTATGTATCTATTTTAGAACTCTCAGCTCTGAAGAAGAGTGTTCTAAATAGTTATGCCGATTTCTGTTGATATTTAAATGTTATACAACAAATTAAATGTAAATATAAATCAAATTAATTTACCTAACATCTTTAGAAGACGTGCCTTTTTTTTTACCACCAGAAGTAATTAGTCGTAACAGCTGAAGTTTACATATCAGTTTTGTAATTACTCATGTTCATGTGGGTTTATTGTTCAGGTGACTGAAAGTAAAATTAATTTTGAATGTAAAGATTATCTGCTTTATTGTCACATAAAATAAAACAGTTTGTCACTTTTGTCAACAAATAAAATTTTGAGCCCTACGTTACCTCAAATTATACTTAAATAACATTGGAGAAATAACTTAACGTAACGGCATAGCATGCTGAGCTTTGTTAATCCTTCGAACGTTTAATTGAAGTGAGTTATTATCAGCAAATTTGAAACTGTTTATAGCACGTAGCTATTTTTCAATAAATAGTCTCAAACAAGAGTTTATATTTGATACATGATATTCTTAGAAAATGAATAAAGGACATTGAAAAGTGTAATCTTAAGGTACTTATGCAGAGTACGAATAATTTTGTCTTACACGTAAGAAAAATATTTTTCTCATGCAAGCTTCTTGAATAGTACCGTGCAATTTACAAATAGATTTCTTAATATTTTTTAATGTATAAGTTAATTCCAAGTGTGATTGTATGCTACTCCATATATCGTTATTGGAACCTAAGCGAATAATTTTAATTACTTACGTCGTGAATAACTATTTATTGAGAAAACATGTACAACATTTAATTCAGACGGAATTACTGGGGAGAAAGAACAGGAAAAAAAACTTTGTCACAAAATACCGCTAGTCATATAAACACGGAGACAAAATCTTGGTAGCAACAGCTTCTCTTTCTGTAAGATATTAAAATAAAACTTGCTGATTTTTCAGTTGCAAGCTAATGGAATACTCAAACTGTTCAAGGGTGTAGACGTTTTACCCAGAGATTATATCTACCTTATTCGCCGTATTACGTGAGCGATTGTACGTGCTTCGACGGCAGGCAGTATAGATCCCGAAGTACAATGACTGGCAAATTGGTAGCGGTTTTGCTCCTTGTTAGATAGCAATCAAAGAGCAATTCTGGCGTTATCCGGTACCAACGTTAACTACACGCAGGTCACCTAAGTAATTGACAAATTACAAGGCTTCCTTATAATGCTAATTACCTACTTTTAAAATAATTTTTTTCTGATTAATATGGTTTTCGTGGGCTTTCCACTTAACGTTTTACGTAAATACATTGCAAACGAATAAAATAGTTTTCAAGTTGAACTTAAATGTCTGTGCACTCCTTCAAACTGTAAATAAATATGTAACTACAGTTTTATTTGTAGTCCAAACAGTTTTTTTTTATATAAAACGAAAACCTACTTGTGCCATTTTCTTCTCCCTAAGTTATTAAAGACCAGTGCTTTTGTAGAGGATCTCGCCTTGCTTCAAGCCTCGCTCTTATTGGCGTGTCATTTTTGTTTGGTTTACTTTGCTAACATAGGAGATATATCAATGACGCCGTTGATTTATAGATGAAAAGTTCACTTGCTTAAACACTAGAAAAAAATTAAAAAATATATATATCCACGTTGGAGCCCAGTTGACCCGAGACCGTATAAAAAAATAAATAATAAGCTTTTTAATGTTTTCCCGTCGATTAGACAAACTGAAATTCAACCAGGGGAAAGTTTTTTAAAGTATAAATGAAACTTAAAAAATATTCTTAGAACCTATATAAAAATGTTCGGTTTTGTTGCGTAACACTTTCTGTTTCTTAATATAAGTTTAGAAATAACTCGTGATTAATCAAGATAGTTGTCTTGTGCTAAAGAATACTATTTGATTGATGGGCTAAGAGGCATACGTTGGTAATATTGGCTTTGTGAATTTACGTTTGTTTATTAAAAACGTTTTTGTATTTGAGCAGATCGTTCCAGTTGTTTACTTGATGGCGATGAGAAGAGAAGTTTTGACTTGACTGGCACACATCAGTTGTTTAGTGACGGACCAATTAATTTTTTTAAGTGGACGGTAGTAATTTTTGTAATGTTTCATGTAATCAAGAAAACCTCTATGGTTTCTACCGGAAAATATTTATTATTTATTAAAAGTTCCTGCACGTAGACACTTAAATTTTAGTTGTACAAATAGAAAAACACCAGGGTTAACAGTTGCTTGAAAATTATTTAGTTTATAGTAGCTGCGTGGAATATTTTGCTGTGTTTTCTTGGGCGCTGTTTTCAGCGAAGAGACTAGATTCAGAAAATAGTATTCATTTGTATAAATTGTGATAACTTATAACCTAAAATTAGAAAATGTTACTAAATAATTCTATCCAAATTACCTGAATCAAACCGAAGTTAGCCCCGTACTTTTAAAACGATTAACTTATGTGATAACTACGAAAAAAAACCAAACATGTGGCCATTAACAAAACTAAGAGTAATAAAAATATACTGCAAACGTATAACTAATTTTTCATTCTGCGAGTGTCAAAAATTCATGTAAAATAGGTTTTACGAAATCACTAGAACAAGCATTCTGGAAAATATATGGCTATGTCCTAGGAACACCTACTAAAAATACATCTCAAAAATCCAAAAATTACTTTGTATTTGCAGGTAAGTCCTGTTTTCAGCAACACACGAATATTATTTTGAAAAGGAAATAAACAAACAATAAACTGCAGTGAGGAAATTTTCAGATAAAATACGTTCATTACAGGGTTTTTTTTTTTTCAAACTAACTCGGCTTGTATCCGATACTCGTACAATATCGACGATGACCTCATAACAGCCAAGAGCTGCATTGTGGACAGATTTGTTTTTACCCGCACTTAGATAAAAGTCAAGTTTCGATCAGGAACTGAGCATAGAGCAACCGTACGATGCTTGTTACAGGTTAAAAGCTCTACTTGTATTTATTGGCTGGTAAAATAACCAATACTGTACACGAAAATTCCGATAGAGACCCGTAGTGTTTGTATTGTAAAACAATTATTAACAAAACTTCATAATAAATTAGGAAAATATTATTATATGTATATTGAAATGTTACTTTTTTGTTCTTTATGTATGTTTTTTATGTAATTTATAAACTTTTTTATTTTTATATCAAATTTTAATATGCTATACAACGTAGAAAACTCTTAAGCTCCACCTGAATATTTGAAGTCATAACTCAACAATTTTATTCCAAAATATTTTAAAAAAAAAACTTCTACGAATTTATAAAATTAAAAAATTTATAGGAAAAAAAAATTGGTTGTCTGTAAAGTCGGTTTACTGACGATAGTTGAACGTGACAACGTCTTAAGAAAATACTGATGGAATGGTAGAATTTTTTTTTTCCATGGTGGGATTGTAAGCGGTTCTGCAAAATAAATCGTCGTTCGAAACAATTAAAAAAATTTTTTCATAAAATTCTTCATTCAATTCTTCATTTTAAATTTAAAAAATAAAAATACAACAAAATACTTGAATAAAATTTATTGTTTAAATTTCTACTCAATCGTTAAAATTTTAATTTTGATTTTATTATTTTAATACTATAATTAATTTTTTTCAATTAGTAACTTAATTATTTTTGCAAATTTAATTGTAATTTGTTATAAAAAAGTAATTAATTTTAAATAATTCATTATAAGAATAAACAATGATTAAATTATTGTTTATAAATCTTACATTTAAAATTTAAAATTTGGAAACATTAAAATTTTCGTAAATCTAGTTTTTAAAAAGCCCGCCTCAATGTGTTTGATATAGGAGAAAATGTTCCCTTTGACGGATGGCTGGTCCAACCTGTCATTTCAGACACTTAATTTTGTCAATTATAGCATAACCTTCAATCGCTGCACTAGCGGACCGATGCTATTCATTTTAATGATGAAAGCACGAATATTCGACAATATATCACTGAATATATAATTAATATCGAAAGAATCATTACCTTTATCGCTGTAATTATCGTTGCTATAAACAATTGACACCACATTCACTTTTCACTGCACTTGATACTCGATCAAAACATGTAAATGTACTATAGTATAGCAGCTGTCCACGCAGACGCATCGCTCACTCAAGTAGGAGAGAGACGGATGTCGAACGCTGCCGAACGCAAAGGCCGATTGTGCTTCTTTTTCGCTCGTTCCGCGCTCTCGCTTGCACTTCAAGCCTTACATGGAACGCCTCAGAGCGAGGTAACGCCGCATGAGTCATGTTTTTTCGTGCGTGCAGCCGGCTCTATCGAATTATAAGACGTTGTCACGTCAAAAAGAAATAATGTATTATTGCATGTCCTTGCTATCACACATGCTACCTGCAAACTTAAACGTCTCCCAGGATAAAAGTAGGAAAAGAGCAAAATGGCAACGAAGTTGGAGTACTGCAATTTGCGTTACTGGAGAAAAAGAAAGGTCTGCGGTAATGTATGGCTCTGGCGCACGNAACGAAGTTGGAGTACTGCAATTTGCGTTACTGGAGAAAAAGAAAGGTCTGCGGTAATGTATGGCTCTGGCGCACGGCAGCATAAACGACTGGAATCGGAACACCTGTGTTTGTGTGTGTCTGAACACCGGTAATCATCATGGCGTGTCAACAGCTCATCAAGGTCTGCTGCGCCAGACAACTAGGCACGGAGGAAACACAACTGCATTTTACTTTCACCTTACTCTCAAACACAGGTGCCGTAAATTAAAAAAAAAATTCATGTTATTTACATATTATACTCCATTCATGTTTACTTCCAAATTTTCTGAAGCACTGCTTAAAGTTCTACTTCCAGGATATTCCTCCACCTCACACAAACAAAATTTATAAAATTACACGAAAGGAACAGCGCACAATCAAATAATTTCATTTTAGATTTCAAATTTTATTTGGTTCATATTTAAGTAAACGTTTTATAACAAGTTTATTGAGCTTTTATATATNCATTTTAGATTTCAAATTTTATTTGGTTCATATTTAAGTAAACGTTTTATAACAAGTTTATTGAGCTTTTATATATATTTTTTTTCCTTTTATTATTTTTTTATTGAATTTTTGAAGTCAATTAAAATTATAATTTATAAAATTTTAATTAAGCTTTTTTTACCCCCAGTGGGAGATTTTAATTTAAAATAATAACATTTAATAAATTTTATTATTATTTGTTTCAGCTATTTTCTCCCAATTTTAATGTGATTGAATTAATCTACTATTTTATTATAATTCGTGCGCACTCAGTGTAATAATATTTTGCATAAGATCAATTTCTTACTAGGCATTGCCAACACAGTTTTCTCTCGGTCTTTATTCGTATTAGTTATAAGTGAAGTGTTATAATTTTTAGTTCGAATATACGTAAAAGTTAAAAAAAAAAAACAGTTAACTAAAAGTAGGGTACTTTTCATGTTAACACAAGTACAGAAATCTTGTAATACAGGATACGACCAAATGCATCTTACATGGGGTGTTTTTTCAAAGGTTTGATTCCAAAAGTGCGAATAAACCGTGAATGGTCTGTATTTGGGTTTTCTCTTGATTGCCTTTTCCTTAATTGATACGAACTCGCTATCCATAAATACAAACTAAAAAAACTGTTCAACGGCCGTAGAAATATCTCGCACTACGCAATTCCTGAAATAAACAATCAAGAACAGAATTGGAACTACTCAGTATATTATAAAGGGAACAGATTTATCAACAAAATATTTGAATGCCTGTAACTATCATATACGGCAATACGTTACTCAGTTAATAGTTTTCGATTATAAAATTGTGACCTATTTGCGGTAAATTAGGTATTTAAACGAGAGCGGACTGGCTTCTTTGCCCCAACCCACTGTGTAAGTTCACTCACTCTAAGATTTAAGTGATTAGAACTGCTCCAAATCGGTATATTTGAGAGCAGATCTACTGAAACTACCACTTGAATCAGAAACCTTATACTGATAATTGTAGTTCACCAATGATTTCCACTGCTTCCCTGCGAGTTACACTAGTCTGATGCTAACATATTAGCGTACTCGACTCATTCGCCAGTAGAATTAATATTACTCACTGAAGATTCAGTAATAATAATTTCACTTATTAAAATAATTGATTCAAATGTTTGCCGTGAATTTTTCGATTTGAACATTTTCGAGCCACTTTCCAGAAATTTTGAAAGAGATTAGAAGGAATAAGAAAGCAATTTTTCTTCTGCCCAATTGGAGTTCCATAAAATTTTCAAACTCAAAGAGTCTTTCCCCGAAATTCTTAACTAATCAGTATCATGATCTCACTTACATTCTAGACTGTTCACAGTAAAGTGAGAAACTTTGGAGGAGCTAGTTTCTTTTTCCTTTCAGCCATGTTTAATCGTTTAACCACCTTTTAAAATAAATATCGCCATATAAGTAATTAACACAGTGTATGTTTTTCACCGGACTCGAAAGTTAATATCTAACGCTTAAATAAAATTCATTTATTGACTATTATTCCGAATGAGAGGGTTTTCAAAAGTGCTCACTTAACTGTGAATAGCCTATCTATAGGATGATTCTAAAATCATGGGACATACTTTGAGGGGTGGTAGAGCTCACTAAAACAAACAATTATTGTATAGGAATGTACGGGCGGGAGTGACGCGTTGAGGCACAAACACTAAAATAAAACATGAAATGCAACACAGTGTTTATTTACAACGTCGTCGCTAAATGCCTTTTTACAGCAATGTCTATAATAATTGCTCAAAATTGCTACCACCGACAGTAATGCAAGCTTGGTAGCGTCGGTGGAGTGATTGGCGAACATATTCAAATACGCCGGGTATTTAACGCACGCCACCATTGTCAGCCAATCACGCCATATGTAGAGGTCGCCAAGCATGCGTGACTGTTGGTGGATGCGTTTCCAGAAACTGTTTTTAACATTTTCTTTACGGAATCACTCGTTAAGTATGCTGCTAATGATCATTCTATGTTTCCGTTAATGTGTTATGTTTTTGTGTTTGTGCCTCAACGGGTCACTTCCGCCCATATATTCCTATAAAATAATTGTTTGTTTTTAGTGAGCTCTACCACCCCTCAATGTTTGTCCCGTGATTTTTGAGTCATCCTGTATATACAAGAGAGAGAGAGAGAGAGAGAGAGAGAGAGAGAGAGAGAGAGAGAGAGTGTGTGTGTGTGTGCGTGCNCATTTTCTTTACGGAATCACTCGTTAAGTATGCTGCTAATGATCATTCTATGTTTCCGTTAATGTGTTATGTTTTTGTGTTTGTGCCCCAACGGGTCACTTCCGCCCATATATTCCTATAAAATAATTGTTTGTTTTTAGTGAGCTCTACCACCCCTCAATGTTTGTCCCGTGATTTTTGAGTCATCCTGTATATACACGAGAGAGAGAGAGAGAGAGAGAGAGAGAGAGTGTGTGTGTGTGTGCGTGCGTGGTAGCGTGCATCGCTTTCTCGGATTCAGCCGTCGACAGACACCGCAGTAACTTCCTTCTCGGAAGGAAAAGTTCGTTGTAATCACGAGCCACTTTGCTAGACGACTGCAAAACGACGGCTATCGAGAAACTCAGTAGGGTACGCGTGACAACGCCAAGCTCAAGGCAGATCCTTCGGATATAGAACGGACACGACAAAGAGACGGAGGCCGTGCGTGCCGTTAACACGCGACCTTAACGAGCCAAAAAAAAAAAATAACTGATCCGACTGTGCACGCAGCAAAAATTTAATTACAAAGAAAAAAAATTGTAAACACGTGCTGCAATGTATCTATAGTAACGTAATGAGTAGATACCGGAAAAATTCGCGTTTTCATTTCGGGACAAGCTAGAATTCTAAACCTCGTACGTTTGTATTGCTAATGCTGTTGGTCCACCCGTTAGTTTACACCTCCTGGACAACTCTGAGCCAATAATAAATGCACTGTAAAATGCAGATCGAATCACGGTCTTCCGCCAATACAACAAGCAACCAATGAACAGTGATATCTGCATGATTTTGCTTACGACAATGGAGTATAGCCTACAGGTCGTTGAACTCGCGAATTTTTCCGGTCTCTAGCAATGAGATAGAAGTTGAAATTTTAGTCAATGGATGGATGAATTGATAGATTTCGGCGGCTCTTAACATCGTGGTCCTCGAGAGCCGAGGAGGGTGAAACGAGGTGAGCATGGAGCAGCGCCGGCATGCAAGGTCGGAGGAAACGGGATACATCCGAGAAAACCCACTGACCAGCGGCATCGTCCGGCATGATTCCCAAATGCGTAAATCAGGGGAGTGACCCCACCTGGAATCGAACCCGGTTCACCTGGTTGGAAGGCGAGCAGTCTGACCATTCCACCACAGCGGCCTCAAATTTTTGTCAAGATTAAATGTAATTTTTTATACAGTTGCAGTGCTTATATATAAGATTTGCCCGTATAGGCTTGTGCAACCATAATACTTAAGTTACAGTGATGAAGATCTTTACAAATCTGCTCGAAATAGTTTTTTCGCTTTCGTCNGCGAGGTTCGTCTAGAATTATGGAGAAATTCTTCTTTTCCTTGTCCGTTTTCAGAATTTTTGAGTGTGGAGAGTTTAAATTTTACGAGTTCTTAGAATTCATACCTGCACTGTTAAGGAAAATATCTATACTACTTAAGTAGCAATTTTTTTTCTAAATTTTGCCCTAATAAAGCTTGAACTATAGCAGGAGATAAAGATATCGTGGATGACGCTGTGTCATAATGGACGACCAGCATATTGTTCTCAGACCCAGTCAGAAGTTCCAGTGTCAACGCCGGGCATGGAGGGCGCACGGCTGGCTCAGTCCTTCCATTAGCTTCCCACGACTGGTGAGTCTCGATCGATACCAGGCCGCAGTTGGTGAGGCGTCTCCGTCCGGGAGTTCTAGTGCACGACGAGCACTGCCGTGAAGCTAGAGATTTCCTCGAGGTAACCCGTAATACCAAGTTCATTGGTTATATATTTCAGCATTACATTCCTTACAAAAAGTCAAGATTTAGAACTATTTTACCTACTTCGCTGCCAACTTAACTGATAGCATTTACGCCGGTGTGCACTGTAATATAAAACATTGAGGGGTGGTAGAGCTAACTAAAAACAAACAATTATTGTACAGGAACATATGGCGGGAGTGACGCGTTGAGGCACAAACACAAAAACATAACACATTAACGGAAACATAAAATGTTCATTAGCAGCATACTTAATGAGTGATTCCGTACAGAAAATGTTAAAACAGTTGCTGGAAATGCATCCACCAACAGTCACGCATGCTTGGCGACCTCTACATATGGCGTGATTGGCCGACAATGGTGACGCGCGTGAAATACCCGGCGTATTTGAATATGTTCGCCAATCACTCCACCGACACTACCAAGCTTGCATTACTGTCGGCGGTAGCAATTTTGAACAATTATCATAAACATTGCTGTAAAAAGGCATTTAGCAGCGACGTTGTAAATAAACACTGTGTTGCATTTCATGTGTTATTTTTGTGTTTGTGCTTCAACGCGTCACTCCCGCCCATACATTCCTATACAATAATTGTTTGATTTAGTGAGCTCTACCACCCCTCAATGTTCGTCCCATGATTTTAGAATCACCCAGTATATATTTCGATAACGGGTAGTATTTTTTTTTTCAAAGGTTAATTTCCGAAGGGTTTTCTTCATCTTGAACAGCCTGTACGGGCATTTACATAAAGTTTTTACCGTGTAAGTGTTAGATGGTTCGGCGTGGTCGCCAAATCGATGTTGAGGGTTGCTCGCGTGCACGCCGCCTCGTGCTCCGGATGCCTTCAGGGCTTCGTGCCGCCAGCGCGCGGTTTAGCGGCCGTAACAGTGATTGGCCTGGGCGGGCGCTGGCAGCTAACTGTGACGCGATCAAGACCTTTGAACAACCAAAACGCTCTCCTTCATTCTGAATTACATTTTATGGTTTTGCCACACGATATTATTGGTAACTTACTAAAACCGCCAAATAATTATAAAAAAAATATATAACTATAACATTTTTTATTAAATACAAAAGTGACAATTTTATTTTAAGATCTTGGTTCTTACAAATTTAAATGTATAAATATCTTAGAATTCAGTTGGGATTCGACACTTGGTTCATCTGCGTGGTAACTGTACAACTTCTAGCTTTTTTTTTAAATTTAAATTCTATTTCAAATGTCGAAATTGTAACGCTGCTGTCACGAGATTCGCGCTCGAAAAACGTGGTTTCCGAAAAACCAATGAACGTACATGCGGGCACGGTGACTGAAATTATGTCCACGTGATTTTACTTGTTCCTTTCTTGTATTCCGCGGGATAAAATAATCCGAATAAATTTCATATTGCAGCGACGAGTATCTAAAAGTGATTAAACAGGAATGGGAAATTGTATTTGCAAGTGAAATTCTAATTTGTTGGGGCGTAATGGATCGATTGGTCTCACACTGCTAAATCCCAGCTATTGCTTTAAAATTTACCAAAGGTTACTCAAACAAATCTACTGTGCAACTGTAGAGATAAGAGAGAACTGGATAAAACTGGACTAAACTGCAGATCATATTTTAAAAGAACACTCCGTAAAATATGTTTTATTTCGCTATTTCAAAAATATATTTGTTTACCCGTTACAAAGATTACCCGCACGCAAAAACCACATTTTATTGTTCTCCAAAAATCAGNCAAAAATATATTTGTTTACCCGTTACAAAGATTACCCGCACGCAAAAACCACATTTTATTGTTCTCCAAAAATCAGCAACTTGATAATTGTAGTATTTTTTTGCAATGGGAAAATTATGGCTTTTGATTTTTTTTCACTTTTTAGTGACTAGTTATAGATTAACTTGGTACTCCTAAAAGGGTTTATTACGTATGCCGCTTTGATTAAGAGTACGATTACATATTAGGATCATCAGTGTTTTCATTCATTACCTAAATTATTTGCTGCGGTTTGAAAGCGTAATAATAAACGTGTTATGTTTTNGATCATCAGTGTTTTCATTCATTACCTAAATTATTTGCTGCGGTTTGAAAGCGTAATAATAAACGTGTTATGTTTTTGGTTGAATCAAATTTAAAATTTAAAAAATCACTTCCATGACACTGATAAACACATGAGAAAATGTACCGCATACCGATATTTTCAAGAGAACATATCAAACATAGATAATTAAAACGGGTTAAAAATGATTCGTCATCATGAGATGTAGAATCGCAGCAGTTCGAGAATGCAGAAGACTACTTGATATAGACACAAATCAAAATATTCAGTGAAAACTTCCCGCTTATTTCCACGGACGTAGCTGATCAATTTCAATGCCCCCATTCAGTACCATCCATTCAGAGCCCTTTGAAGTGTATCTCAATTCTATTCTTCTTAAGGCTATTGAATTTTACATGAACTTTTAAAATGCATCTCAAATTTAGCGCCAGACTTACGAATAGTTAGTATTTCGCAAGACAAGGTTTAATGTATGCGTAACAAATATATATTTTAATCCTCGTGGGTAATATTAAAATAAGTAGTAAGTTTTAATTTAAAACTTAATTTCAAAGTTTGTTCCCGGTTTTAAATATTCCTTTAGTCACATTTGAATACTTCATTTGAATTTCCAAGTTACCTGTACAAGTTATTTCACCTCAATTTCACGCATTTATTTTTTCTGATGTGAAACACGAACATGCTAGAACTTACGTATACCTCGTCCACCAGGAAACAAATTTTCTTCCACATTTTACTGTTTGCTTTAGGCGAGATAACTCACAACACGCCTTTCCAACCTTCCCCGCAATATTTATCTCTCGACATACGCAGGTTAGAGGTTTGAGTAAATAAAATTTAACGACTAGAGAGAACATTTTTTTAAATTGCAATTTTTTTTATTTTCCTTCGCCCTCTTTTTTTTTTGTTTGCTCGTCTCGCGAACATCTTTATAACTTCCTCTTCAATTTTCTCAAGTGATTAATTATTCCTCTTAGTTCCCTCGCTTTTCTGTGTTACGCACATAAAGCGCTTTGTTTTTTTTTTTTTTTTACATGAAATTAGTCTTGTTTACATTTTATCGTCCTTAGTGCCCGGGCAGATGCACTGTGTGCGCGCTTCCTTATGAAACGTTGACAAGTTCTTTTATTTCCATGGTTATAGACACGCCACCATTACCGTTCTCTCTTCATACACGCTTAATTAAGATGGGTTCTTCCCATTACCTGTGTCTCTATCCCCTGCTTGCGCTGTAAATGCAGACATTACTTATAAGAAGCGTGAAAATCACCGTACTTCAATGTTGAATTTCTAGCGGTTTGTATGCAGTAACGAGACAGAACTTTTGTAAGAACATATTAAATACCTAAGTGAACAAATAGAATTAGTATTAAGAAGTTTTGTGCAGTCTTTGTAGTCTAACTGTAGATAAATAGTTGGGAACGCATTGACGAAAATACTTGATTGTAATAATGGGTTCTTTATTACGCTTGAAGAAACGAAATGTTTGAACCCTAGCAGACAAAATAAAAAAAGATATCGCTTAACGAGAAGATATATTTAAATCCGCTATCATCTTTACTGAAAACGCGTTAATCATCACGTCCATTTCGTTGAGTAATTGAGGTTTTGGACTGCTCGAAGTAAATGCGATTTATTAGAAATATAAACCAACGATGAATTCTGTAACAAATAGGTATGATGATAATTTCACCAGTGACACTATCCTGCATGCATATATATGTTTCGAAGTTAACGAAGGTGCTGTATTTATATGTGAACTTTATTACAAATATAATTTTTCAAGGTTTATAATACACTGAAATAATTATTTACTGGATATCCAGATGCGATTACACAAATTGAACTTTATAAAAAAATCTTAAATGCTCCTTAAATCCGGAAGTTTTGACAATGTCTGTTAAATATTCATATGGGCTCACACTTGAGAGTAAAGTGATATGGCTATCAATGAGATAATACATAATTTGTAATGCACGTATTCGGAGTGCTCAACAGTGATACTGAAGAATGTATTCTGGTTATTGATGCTATTCAATCTACATGGGCACTTTTGTTTGTGAGATGAATAGGTTATATGAGTAGTAAAGGTTTCTTTATTTGGGAGCATAGATTACCTACGGTATAACACAAGAGAGAATATAAGATGAAATAAAAGTAGAATAATGCAACTGCACAACGGAAACACTTGCGAAAAAAGGACTATAACAACATTCAGTACTATCAAATTGTACAGAAGAAACCGTGTGAACTGGTAGAAGTGATATTTAATAATTAGAGATTATAGTAATTTAATTAAATACTATTTTACAGAAGAAAATTGCACTGCCCGCACAAATCATTGGCAAAAAATTGTTGACCTATGAAATTAACTTTAGTAATACCACCACCCTTACAATATTTTCTCAAGAGAGAAAAGTAAAGTACAGCAACTGAAAAAGAAAAAATAATTTAAAAGTGTGTCTCATCTTAACAGAGCCGAAATATTCCCCATGTCGTTGGCACTTCAATACAATTTAAACGCCCGTTGTTAAGGATGATCTTAAAATGTCACTAGTACTGTTCAAAATTCAGTTAAATTAATTAGCGATGATTAGCGATGATTAGTCCTTTTTTAATTTATTGGAGTGGAGAGAAAATTTTGATTACTTCCGAAATTATTTCCAAATATATCGGGTAGCAGAGAAGCACTCCCATAGACGGAAGAGATCCCTCGTCGGTTTTGAATATGGTAAAATTTCAGTTGAAGACTTTATCGTAACACGTGCGGCACTTTGCAAGACCGGTCGCAAAGAAGATTTAAGGCCCTCGTCTACCTGGAACTTTTTCCCACGTTTAGGCCGAGAAGCGCGGGAGCGATAAGGGCGACACTACCACGCGCATCAAGTACGCCATCGCCGCTAAGCGCAAGGCTCTGAACTGGCGTACAGTGTTCTCGTCGTGCTGCTTGTACCTATGGGACTTTCAGCGGTGACCATATTTTTTTATTAGTGGGAAGTCTTTAGGAAGGTTCAGTGCAGGCGCCTATAGTAGTTTTGTATGTATCTGATGCGTGCATTTTGAGCTACAGCGCCCTCTGAATTGATGTTTCTAACGTACGTGATATTTTGAAAGTACTTAACAGCTCTCGTCTGAAGTGTGTGTTCTTTTCGTAGATCAGCTCGTTGGACGCACGCTTAATATTTTCGTTGGAAAACGTGTATTTGGAACACTCTGCATCGCAGTTCAAGCGCCAGGTAGACGGGCGCCTTAACAATAGTTCGTGTTGCTATAGGCCTAGTCGAACACAGAGTCTGCAGCTCGTTGCTTGTAAAGACGAAATAAGTGTTGTATCGTCTGAAATACATCAAAAATGAGACAGCATTGGCAACACCTGGTACCATATATAACAGATGGTCTGAAACGGTGAACGGACACGCTTACAGACATGTTTCAGGTTAACTGTAAAAAAAAAATTTGTAATTTTTACTGAGAAATTTTTTATAATGTTAAAAATGCGTGTAAAAGTACGAACATTTCTTTTGTAAAATTACTTGTTTGTTTAACTACAAAAGCCATTTTTGTACACAGAAAAAAAAGTCTAATTTTCTTCCAACTAGAAAATGACTTCTGAAGTATATCTTTATGCGTTTATACTGTAGTAAAATTAATATTGTTGTGACAAATTTAATAATGTTAACCTTTTAGATACTCTTATATTACTACATGTTAATGTTTATGAAGTTCCTAGGTAACGTTGTCGCAAACCCAAAGTTGTATTACGCTAAAATGACTGGAAGAACAAAATAGTTTGTGTAACTACGACATTACAGAGCTGTCCAACCAACACAAGTTCACACAGACTTGGCGTTGCAAAATGGTGGATAGTAGTGAACAGCGATAACCTGCTAAAATGGAACCACTGTATGTACTTAAATTTCAAAGCATAGCAAGAGAACAAAATGCAGCTTCGACCAGCTCCCAAGCCTTGCAAAGCAGTCCACGTGTGCCAATTGTGCGCGTATTTATAGAACATAAACTATTTCCACAAGACAAACGAGAGCTGCAGTTGGGTTGGTATGTTCTCTGAATGCTCATAATAATAAGCGAAGACAGGCATGTTACGATAGAGCAGATTGTACGGCACCAAGTTTCGTATAGTGGAAAACGTTAAGCACTCAAGGGCGTGGTTTTGTTGGATTCCCCTCCCAGCCGTCATTTGATTAAAATTTTTTTTGTAGCAAAATGATTGTACTTAATTCATTTTACACCAATTTTTTTAAGCAAAGAAAATACAGGTTAGTTTATAACCCAAATGTTTACATATATTCAACACAAAATTTGTTTTGCCGCAACATAAACAACATCTTAATGTTGACAGAAATGTAACGATGTGACTTTGCTACATAAGTATTTAATGTAACATTTAAATTTATAGCTTGACAGATATTTTACATTAAAAGCAACATTAGTTACTTACGACTCACGGATAACAAAAAAATACTGTTGTTGTAAAATTATTAGCATTAATACATTTGTCACAATATTAAACGTTTTTTCTGTGTACTATACCAACGGCTATCCGCAAGTTCGAGCAAAGTCGTGTAAACTCAACAACTTTAAAACATATATTACTGTTTGTGAAAAATACTAGGGGTTATATAAAGTATAGCTGAGTCCAAAAATAAATGTGTTACAATTTTTAATAACTGAAAAGACCTCAAATAACCACAATACAACCACAAATTTAAAAACATGTGACGCTATTACTCATTAACTTTTAATGTTAATGTTGCATAACTACAGAGATCTCATAAACTGAAAAAGTGCTTTCTTCTTGTGCACTATAAAAACTCAAGAAACTTGCTGACTAGGTGTAATTCTCTTTTTTAAATCATGTTTTGAAATTTTTTTTTCTCTTTTTCTGTTATTAATTTATTACATTTTTCTAGAAGAAAAATTATTTGATGTCTCTTTCTCAATAATGTAAGTTGTAATACAAGTCTAATATTGGGAATATTACAAACATATGTTGTGCAGATTTTACAAGAAAACTGTTTGTACTTCTACAAAGGATTTTCTTGGCAGCTGGATTTCCTAGGTTTTCCTTTGTTAAAGTATAAAAAATGTACACAGTGTTAAGCTGTCAGCGATTTTGGGAAAATAGCTCCATGTTTTAGCGGCGTATTTTAATCGTATTTAAACCATCATATATAATTTTAGAGATTCCGAGTATATATAATTTTGTTTATTCTCGTTTGGTGCACATGAGAGTAAGAATTAGAATATTTTTGTTGCTCAGAGTTTTCCATTTACAAATGATTGACGTAGAATAAAATGACACGATAAGTGGACATTTTAATTTTACGTAAGGTAAGGATACAGAATGGGCAGGAAAGTAAATCTTAAATAGGGATTTCAAAAGTTAATAGTTAGTCGTAAAGGCGAAAGAATGCAAGAGCGTGAGAAATAGGAAAACCCGGAGAAAACCTGCAGGCTACTGGCAACGTCCAACACGTTTCCCACTCGCAAAATATTAAAGTCTTCCAATTATGTAACATTCGTTAACTTTCTCTGTACAAAGGATGTTACAATGTAACATTCTGTGTGAGGCTAAATTGTATTTTGTTACTTAAAATATCACCCTGACAATATCCCAAATGCTTCATGACTGTCTTTACATTAAGATGGACGAACCAGGTGTTTTTACAAACGACAGTTGAAATAAAATGGCTATCATACTGTGGTTAGTTCTAGAAGACACGTTCTAGAAAGAACAAATACGCATTAAAAATCTTCCGGTTGGAAAAATATTAAATTCTATAACATTTCCGCGCAGTGTCTGTAATAAACTGATAAAGCATGTTTAATCATTTTTGTAGCGGCATCCTCGTACGTCACCAGGATACAGACTATGTACTCGTCCGCGGTTTGAGTTCTGTATCTCGAGATATTCTGAACTATCCGGGACCATCTGAAAACTCCTATCACAGAGATAAGTGAAATTATTTTATGTTAAGTGTTATTCGGAAATGAATTAAGACATTAATACAACGTGCAATGCAAACTTTACTCTATNAAATTATTTTATGTTAAGTGTTATTCGGAAATGAATTAAGACATTAATACAACGTGCAATGCAAACTTTACTCTATCCACGTAATACGTCCCACAAGACTCTCTGCAATAACATAAAAATAACATAATCGAAATAGCAGAATCTTGATTTCGGAACAGAGTCCGCAGCGTTGCCAAATCTACGCGACACCCCAAAGTAAACAGTTGCGAGTAACTATCGTTCCAGCTGTCGTTATAAGTGCAGATACTTTTACTAGTATCGTAAACAAGGCAATAATAATAATAATAATAATGGCGTGTGCACCCAGGCCAAGGCAACACCCTCCGAATGACGGTCTTTCCAGCTGGGACCCGTAGGTGACCGTCATCCCCGGGCATGACAGAAATTAAACTCTAGAATGGAGCGGCGCTGGAATGCAAGGGCGGGGGAAACGGGAGTACCCCGAGAAAGCCCGCCAGCAAGCGGCATCGTCCAGCACGATTCCCACATGCGAAAGTCCGGGAGTGAACCCGCCGGGGATCGGACCCGGATCGCCGTGGTGGGAGGCGAGCGCCCTGGCCACTACGCCACCGCTGCCCCTCGTAAACAAGGTAAGTTACAGGATAGGGCCCCAGGTATCCCCGCTCTAGTAACAGGACTCGAGTCACCGCGGTAAGAGGCCGGTGTTGCCGGCCGAGACACTACGGCGGCCAGCTAAGTCTTAAAACCCACCCAACACTTTAATCCATTTGACTTTGGCCGTGGACTTGCTGTCGCAGATTTCGTTCACTTCCTGTACGTTGGATTTGCAAACTAATTTCCCCACTAAAGTTGGTGGTAGTTTGAACTAAATTCCGAACAACATCACATCGTTTGTTTGAATTATTTTGTGTCCGTAATGTTCTGCAAACAGTTAGCGAAATTATACTTAATTATATTTAATTGTATAATTCAACACATTTTTCCTGTTTTTGCAGTAATTGTCTTCTNTTAGCGAAATTATACTTAATTATATTTAATTGTATAATTCAACACATTTTTCCTGTTTTTGCAGTAATTGTCTTCTGAGTTACCCCCTGCGTATCAGTTTCAGGCATACCAACGTATTTGCTATAGAAAATTCGTGCTGACTGTTACCTTTCCGGAGTTTTGACTGACTGTGCTAAAATCTAGTTCGGTATGCCTCTATTTAAATTCCGACAGAACTGACTGTAATTTGATTTTCCCAGCCATCCAGCTTGACATTATGGGATATAAAATCACTATTAATGACTCTGAACCGACTAAGTATATAAACTAAACTTTATTTCATAAATCGGTTGCGTCAAGGCAGCACATTACTTAGAAGGAAGGAATTATGATTTGAACCATAAATATAACACTTAATCTTTGAAAAAATTCATTAAAAACGATTTCAGTTTTAGGGCCTTTTTTTTTAAATGAAAAAAAAAAAACATTACAGCCAGTGGACAAAAATGAAAATGCAAGGACAAGAATATATCTGATCCCTGTACTACATAACACACAACTCTTCCCTATTACTTGTATATTCGGCTTTGGGGTCGGATACGGGAAAGGTTTTATGATATGTTGCTCCCTGCAGTAAACCGAAATCATTCGTTTTACAGTGATTATAATATTCAAGTGTCTTACACCTACAGGCTTACTTCGTAGTTCCAACAGTTAGCAGACGCAACTTTTTATATATAGACTTTAACAATTCAAGAATCTGAAAATGAGCTTGACATCACTGGCTTTATGTTTTGGAATTTCTCCTTGTACTATGTGCGTAAATTCAGTAGGTAAAATAGTTTGAAGTAGGGGAGCTTTGTCCTTACCNTTGGAATTTCTCCTTGTACTATGTGCGTAAATTCAGTAGGTAAAATAGTTTGAAGTAGGGGAGCTTTGTCCTTACCGTTGAGTTCAACAGGGGCCTAGATAAATTAATCGATTAATACACTAAGAAATATTTAAAATTACGATTTTTTTTCCTGTGCACCACTTTATAAACTAAATGAAAAGTTAATTTAAAAAGTTTGGGAAACTTCCAGCAATTTATAGGTTTTTCAGCGAAATTAACGAGAAATTCGTTACCGAGAAAATTAAAAGTCCGTAACTTATAAGGGTTCATGAATAAATATGTTCCTCCGCCTTTATACACACTCTAAGCTCGAATCAGCGATATCAATGAGTGAAATAACATTCACCGAAAGTCAGTTGATAAGCTACTGTCAACTGGTAAATCAAGGAAACGTACTGGAAATAAGTGGTTTGTGACAGTGCAATTCTCTGCATTCAGTGGGAAAAAAATAAATCAGTAAAATTCAGCCCTCATTTCCATTAGTTATCAGTCACTGATTATCAGTTGTTGCTCAGTTTTTACTATTTTCAGTAATTTGGCTAATTTCTCACTGTTTAAAATTTAAAGTGCACATTTTTCTAAATTATTTTCTAACGGAGCAAAGAATTGATAGAATGGTGTTAAAAATAGCGCTGTCTACTAAAGCATTCGACGGAAATAATTAAATTTACTTGGAATGGGTAAAATTATATTTTCGTAATGCGAGAACTTCTGGAGGTAATCAATATTAATGTGATGTCAACAGTAAGTGGACTGCTTATCTCATATATCTATTACTCCTTATTTATTAACTTTTTGTACCTTGTTAATACTCCTTTCTGGTGACCACAAGGGTTTGGNTGTACCTTGTTAATACTCCTTTCTGGTGACCACAAGGGTTTGGTTTGTGCCGTTAATCAAAGGTAAGCCTCAACATCACAAGCATTCAAGCTAAGAATCCCTCGCATCGTAAGCGGGGCTATTTGACAAACTTTCACGGAAGCCAGCTTATATCGCCTACTGTATCTCGCAGCTTACGTGTGAATTCTATATATTATTCAGGTTAGAAAAAAACTATCTAACTCCTTGAATTGCCGCGCTTTCTTAACGAACAGTTACCGCATTCCCGATTACACGTCCGTAATTTGATTGGTATGTTTATGATATTTTTTTAAGGGAGGTGAACACATGCCGGTTATTTTGTTAGAAATATTTACTGTTGTACATAATTTGTATGTATATATAATATGTTTGATTGATTATCACACTATACTAATATTATTCTTATCGCGGGAAGTAACATTTATTTAGCGAGCGCAGGCATTTGTTTCGTTGCCACGGCAACGCAAGTTTCTAAAACGGCGCGCGGGCCTAGCCCTGACACTGATGAATATTAATTTTCAGAGATTTAATTTGTTGCAAACATTTTTAAGCGTACCGACGGGTAATTAACTTCTGGAGAAGATTTCTTGGCGAGGTCATCTCGTGCGACGCAGGGTACGAGGAACCGACGAAGTTTTCCCCTGGTAGAATTTTTTTAATATGTAAGGATTTCTGCCGAGTCCCGAGATCTGCACTCAGGCTAAAGAAGAACTGAAAACTACCAGAGCCGTCGTGACGTGGCGAGGGACTGATCGAGCGACGTCTGCACAAGTAGATAGCGTAATTATATGTGCACGACAGCCTACGTGTAAGCGTTACCGGTGTTGGACCCCCAGAAATTAATAATTTTATTTTTGTACCAAACAATGTTCAACTTATACACATGAAATGTAATGAAATATTCCTGGAATAAAAAAAATATATATATATTTAATAATTTGATGTTAAAGTCATATTTACTATGTTTTGCTGCGACCATAATAACAAATACTAACTAGGTTGTAGAAATGAAAACAAAATTACAGAGTAAACTAATGCCTTTGGCCAGGCTTTCTCTTCTGTCACAATNACCGACGGGTAATTAACTTCTGGAGAAGATTTCTTGGCGAGGTCATCTCGTGCGACGCAGGGTACGAGGAACCGACGAAGTTTTCCCCTGGTAGAATTTTTTTAATATGTAAGGATTTCTGCCGAGTCCCGAGATCTGCACTCAGGCTAAAGAAGAACTGAAAACTACCAGAGCCGTCGTGACGTGGCGAGGGACTGATCGAGCGACGTCTGCACAAGTAGATAGCGTAATTATATGTGCACGACAGCCTACGTGTAAGCGTTACCGGTGTTGGACCCCCAGAAATAAATAATTTTATTTTTGTACCAAACAATGTTCAACTTATACACATGAAATGTAATGAAATATCCCTGGAATAAAAAAATATATATATATTTAATAATTTGATGTTAAAGTCATATTTTCTATGTTTTGCTGCGACCATAATAACAAATACTAACTAGGTTGTAGAAATGAAAACAAAATTACAGAGTAAACTAATGCCTTTGGCCAGGCTTTCTCTTCTGTCACAACGTCTTCGTGCCGCGGTGGCGTGGAAGGATCGCCAGGAGTACGGAATGCTTCTACGTCGTGTTCAGTGACGAGAGCATGTTCTGTCTTCATGCAAGTGATGAGTGTTCACGTGTGTGACGTCGACCTGGTGACATCGTCGTCTTGCGAAGTGTGTACGCCCCCGACGCGTGGGCCCAACCTTTTAGCATCATCAGAGTGGGTCGCAGTGAGCTACCCCGTTCCGTCGTTCGTGATTGTGGGCGGGTTCGTTAAACAGCGTCCGCTATATGCGGCTCGTCATTCGACCCGTTCTCGCGCGCGTTCCTTCGACAGGAAGGTGATGTGCTATCTCAGCAGGATGATGCTCGTCCACATATTGCTCCTACAGAACGACGCGCTCTTCGTGGTGTTCGACAACTCCTCTGGCCAGCACGGTCCCCAGACCACTCTCCCATTGAACATTTCTAGGACATGATGGGACGACGTCTGAACCGTTCTGTTTGGCCAGCTAATAACATTGTGAGATCGGAACAGCTGCGAGAGGCATAGAACACTATACCCTACGATGATATTCGCCACATGCACGATCGTATACACGCGAGAACACACGCCTGTGTTGATGCCTGACAGAGGTACACTGTGTAGCTATTGATGTGGTGATAAGTACATTCAGTATTTAGCTTCTATTACTTGATTTGGTCTGTACTTTTGATCACGTAATGTTATATACCTATATTACATCTAGAATGAATCGTGAATAAATTGACGTACGCAGTCATCGTGCTGCAATTTTTTTTCCGTTAGTGTAAATTCTTCGTTTTAATTTTAGTCAAATCCAGAAATAGTTTGCATTTAAATATTTAAATTAAGGCTTTCTTACCAAGTCGACCGTCCCTCGCTGCTGCTGACCCGTTGACACTAAAGAGAAAAAGTAGGTTATCAAAAGAAAATAAAAAATTTTCTAATATAACATTTTTTCTATTATTTTCCCTGAGTAGTGTCATCTGGTGCAGCAAATTTTTACACCTTATCTTCTAAACTCTCATTTTGATGTTGGCTAGTTTATATTTCGAGGATCACAAATAGTAGTCTAAAATTGAAACAGCACCAATCGTTTCGCCTTCAACCTGACCATCACACACGTTTACATGACTTGCCTCAGTACAGTTTATTTCCAACTTAATCTACAAGTAACACAGAAATAATTGGAACGTTTTATTTGCGTCTTTAAGTATTAAAAATGTTACCCCAAGGCAAGTACTTTTCATGCAAACAGCAATTTCATGATGCTACTGTATTACACAGGAAATCCCATAAGAGTCCGAATCGGTTCTTAGGTATGATTCTAAATCAAAAATATTTTATTTATGATGTTGCACTATCGACTTAGCATAGTGATCTATGAACAGGGAAAAAAACTCTTGCATTTTACATACATAAAAATTAATAAATGGCGTGTGGGGAGTGCACCCAGGGCAAGGCGACACCCTCCGAGTGACGGTCTTTCCAGCTGGGACTCGTAGGTGACCGTCATCCCCGGGCATGAGAGAAGCGAAGCCCTAGAATGGAGCGGCGCTGGAGCGCAAGGGCGGGAGAAGCGGGAGTACCCCGAGAAAGCCCGCCGGCAAGCGGCATCGTCCAGCACGATTCCCACATGCGAAGATCCGGGAGTGGACCCGCCGGGGATCGTGCCGGGATCGCCGTGGTGGGAGGCGAGCGCCCTGGAAACTACGCCACCGCTGCCCCTTGTAGATACATAGCACCGACGCTCCGTCAGTTTTGGCTAGTGCCGATATTTCACGCGAAGAGTTGCCTCTACGTTGACCTTGGCAGTATGCACCTCAGCCGAGGGAGGTCGCTTATATCCCGATATAGACGGCGCGAATAATACATGGCTCAGAGAACCACGTGTTATTTGACGTAGTCGTTGCAAATTAATGGCCGGCGAATCGCGCGGGGAACCGTTCCACGCGTGTAATCGTGGACGAGTAGAGAAATGGTTTGAGGGATGGCTGTTGCGAACGGTGTATTGATTTTCTCTGAAATTACAGCTGATACAACCTGGCGTGTGTGTCTCGGGGAGTGCCGGAGAATACATCGCATACGTGTTAAGTGCATCCCCCAGAGCACCTGCTATTGAACTTTGACTCCATGAGATTGGTGCAGGTAGAATTCCAAATTACGGGTTTTTTAAACGCTTAAATTGAATTACACAAGTTAAAAATGTTGCTCATAATGCTTCATTATTCATTTATACGCGTGTTTCTTAGAATAATGAGCATTGCACTGTTAACGTTTTAAGCGTGTGAACAAAGAAATTATTCTGCTGTATTAGAAACTATGACGTTTGATTTATTAGTGTAAATTTTAACAAAAAAAGGTACATAATATAATTGTGGCTTATCACTCCTGCATAATACGAAGCGTAGGGATTTTGGGACGATTTTTATTTTTCCTACCTGCGTTGAATTCAACTGGCATTAAAATCAGATTTTTACACCACTTTTGATAAGAGGCATACACATTACTGTACTACACGAGGATAATAAACACTGGCCAATTTTTATTTTAATATACTCCAAGTGTATTTCCCATGCATTCAAAGTTATCTAATATTGATGTTTTACTTGCCGTTGGAATCTTACATTATTTTCCATATAATTTTCCGGAATTTTTATTACAGCATATTATCTTTCTTAACAGGATGTTTGTGGAAATAAAACAGAAAACAGTTTACTTCCTGTAATTTTCTCTGCGCCGATTTCCCCGAAAAAAAAGTAATAAAATGACTGGAGAATCGCAAACATCCGCTCTCCCTTCAGCTTTGCTGGATAAAAAGAAAATGTTTATCTACGAATACTGGGAAACGTAATATAAGGGACGAGAGATTTTGGAAACGAAATAAACAAAAAAAATTAACGTTAATCTTATTACAAAGTATATTAATTTGTGTGCTATATGTTATATGCATAATGTACTATCAGCTGGATAAAAGATATGCCCGTTACGGTCGCGTGAGCTTCGTAGCATCAATATTAACTACTTATTTGCCTTGGAACTGCACGTATCTGTTAAACAAATTACCATCAATTTCCACATCGCGAGCTTGGAAACAATTTTCATTGCAGCTGTCTGGCATAAGTAGATCGAAGACGGGAGGAAATTAAAAATTCTTACTCTTCAGTATGGCTCATTCACCAGATCCATTAGTAATCATGTGGTACTGATTTTTTTCTTTAGAGATTCTTCGTTTGGTTTGTAATAAAAGGAAATATTCACAACGTTCTCTAACACGAAAAACTTCAAGAGTCATTTATTATTTTGGTTTACAATATTTCCAGCTGTGTCATATTTTGTGATGNTTCTAACACGAAAAACTTCAAGAGTCATTTATTATTTTGGTTTACAATATTTCCAGCTGTGTCATATTTTGTGATGTAAAGTATTTACTGTAGATGCACCCGTAATGAAACAGTGTTATAACTATAAAAATTAATTAATTTTTTACTCAAACAACTCTTTAACAAGTTCTTCTATATCAGCTTTGTACAGGACGTATTTCATATAGAATCTCTATACGTTTAATGACAGGTATTGATATATAGTTACAAAAGTGAATTGACATGCATTTTTCTGAGAGCTAGGATATTATATAGACACAATAGTATTGTACAGGGTGTGCGATTCGCTTCTCTAAATGAAATAGTCAGATACAGAACATTCGTTCTTGCAGCGCCTTAAGCAGAGTAAAATATCAATCTCTAATGAACTGAGCAAACGAGTATCACTGCTCTCTAAATCAATCAGTGATTTCATTCAGTAGAATTATTTTACTGAGTCTTCAGCAAATGAGCTGTCATCTGCTGGCGAATCACTGAAATTCACCGAGGCTTTATTACCAGGCCAGTGAAATTCACTGGGAATCAGTACTTAACCACTGTTTGATCAGTGAATGCCAGCGACTAAAACGATCAGTAGAATTTTACTGATTCAAGTGTAGCAGTTTCAATAGATCTGCAGTCGAATTCGCTGGCCAGGCGTATTTTTAAGGGCACTGACTGCCGGCTGGCAGCTGCGAAATTCAAATAGGAAATCCCACGTTAAGGAAATTTATCCTCGGCGCGTTAATTTTAAATACAGGCGTTTCAAACAAAATGCGTTCTTCACGATTTATTTTAAAGAGAAGTTTTCTACAGCGGAGATGTTTCCAAAACATGTATAAATTGTTTGCAAGGAATTTGTAGAATTTTTGTTTTACAAAAAAATACATACTGCCTATCTTTATTGAAAATATACCCTCGTAGGGATACCCTCCGAAAAAAATTCGCGAAGAATTGAGTTTTGTTTGAAACGCCTATCTTTAAAATTAACGCACTGATGCGAAACTTCCTTAACGCAGGATTTCTTATTTAAATTTCGCAGCAGCCAGCTGATGGGCAATGCCCTTAACTGTTTCGATTTAAGAGTGTGTTACCGTAAACACATTGAGTTTTGGAAATACTAAAGGGCAGTTCTGAAATTACATAATCCAGCAAGACTATGAAACGATAATTTATAGCGGTAACATACGTTTTACTTTTTACATTAAAATTGACTGAACATAGAAACTTAAAATGTTCGGTTGCCATACTGGACTAGTGGTGGTCATAACCTGCAGGTATACTATAATTGTGGAAACATTGACATTAAGGATTGTATGGCGGGAAGAAATAGTTGTTGTTAATTTTTGTACCAAAAAAACAGTGGAATGTGCGATATATAACTTTGATTCTGTTATCCTGTCTATCATCATAAAGTCAACGTAAATTTTTGAATCATCACGTTCATTAAATTTATTTATTGTTTACATTTAACTCAGGTTTAATGGTCACAGCTGTTGACAAGAATCATTTCATGAGAATTCCAGTTTTAGTGAGATACACGCAAAATTATTCTTGTGATTAAAGTAAATAATCTTGCGTACAAAAAAACAATTTGCAATGTAAAGTTTTCGTATTACATAAAACGAAATGTGTGTAAGATATAAATATACATGTATGGAATGTCCTAGAGGTAGACACACGGTCGCAAGCAAAGTCTTAAGCTTCTTTTTACGTGTTGTGTATTTAGTTTCTATAAAAATGAAATAGTTTGAGAGGATCTTTACCACATCGCATTTATTGCTGTGTCGTGCTTTGGGATATTTGCTTTCCGCTTAGGTGCTACTAGCCTATAGGCTGTTCACGGTGAGTTGAACACTTTTGAAATCAACCTTTTAAAGTATCACTCCCCGTAACTGTATACATTTAATACTGCACATTGGCATGCGGTACCCCAGTTAAGTTGGCAATGAAGAAATAAAAAATAGTCCTAACAATCGGCGATTCATTGCGAGGGTGTTGTTGAAATTTGTGTTTAGTGAAGTTAATGTTAATTGTTTTATTCACGTAAGAGAGCAGAGGTTTAAAGTCTATTCACGAAAAAGTTAGCACTAAAGAATTAAATAAACCTTTGAAAATTTTCGCTGCCCCTACCTACATATATTTAAACGGGCACACCATCGTACATGTGCCCAGTAATGTTGGTAACAAGGGAGGAAATGTAGTTCTACGTCTTAACGTTGATTTTAAAGTGTTCCGTAAACATTTGTGAATGTCGAAATTATTTATTTAACTTTCTGT
This sequence comes from Clitarchus hookeri, assembly GCA_002778355.1. Classification (NCBI taxonomy): domain Eukaryota; kingdom Metazoa; phylum Arthropoda; class Insecta; order Phasmatodea; family Phasmatidae; genus Clitarchus; species Clitarchus hookeri. Next base: position 35,310 of record NQII01007052.1, on the reverse strand, counting down.
TTCTTTCAATGCTAATAAGAGTAAGAATGAGCAAATCTGTAAAATCTTTACTTCTATAATAGCTTCATAGTTTCACTTGATCGACGCATGAATAAAGGTGAAAAGGCCGATGGCGAGGCTAATTTTAAATGCTTTAGAAGAATTTACAAGAAACATATCTCAAGCAGGACTTTCGTAAGTGCTCCTTTTATCGTGAACGACCTATATCAATACATTTTATTACTATAATTGCAGTGCATGTAAAGTCCAAAATTTAGTAATCAAAAAACCAGACGATCAGAAATGTACGAATAATCTCACCACGAATCTAGATACAGATAAAAAACATTTTTTTCCAAAGGTAAAGTGCTATTGAATTTATTATTACAGACCTCTTTCTCTTGTTAGTTCACTAAAGATACACACACATATTTTCCCTGAGAAAGGAATCACAAATACAATTTAGCTGACGATATGGTGAGAGAACACAAAATAAATTTGCACTGCAGAGGTGAGCAGATTGCGCACAACCCCCCCCCCCCNCGGCACGGTCAACTAGCAACAGAATGGCTCACAATGTAATTTTAACGCGAGACTCTTGGCAATGAAATCACCGCCGCGTATCTGAGTTACACTCTGAATGTAGTCCATGCATGGTTACTTCCAACTTTCCCGAAACCCTGCTTTAGTTCTACTTGCAGGGTATTCCTCCGCCTCATGCAAGCGGAGCTAACCCGAGTTTAGAAAACTACACCAAATTCGTGGGCACCCAGTGTAATAACATTGTGCATAAGAACTATTTATTAGTAAGAATTACCAACAAGCATGTTTTCTCACTAATTCTATTTACATTTTTTTTATATTATGATTTATAGATAAAATGTCAGTAAAGGTTCTGTTTACCAAAATTAAGATACTTTGTTAACAGAAGTATAAGATGCTTGTGACACGTGGGATGTTTAGGAAATAACCAAACACGTCATCCATGAAGGGATTTCTCAAAGGTTTGATTGGAAAAGTGTGAAGAAACCACGAATAGAGTACAGTAAGCGTTTGCAACACGTTCAAATGCCCAGATTTCACTTGGACGGCGCACGAACAAAGTGAGCAGGCCCGTGGCGGTGTTACAATTACCGTAAAACTCGACAACTTTGTGCCACTTTTTGATATTTGCAAGCATAATCAACCTTTTTTTATTAAGATAACGGGTTGGGAATTTCATCCAGCATAACTACACATCTCAAAAATGTAATCCTGTGGCCAAAACAAATCCAGCCAGCAAGGGAAGGGAGGGGGAATTGTTTTTGTGTGGCCCATTGTTGTATACACAAGTAAGTCAACTATGGGCCACGTCTTCTTGTCCCGTTAAAATACGTTTCAAACGTGCCCTGGGCCAATGTTGTCACGCTACGGTTATTCACGAGTCAAAACTGTACACATTTTTGTTTCTTACATTTTCCCTCAATGTGTAATATGTGTTTTTCATGTTTTTTGTCAAATAAGTAAAAATGTCAATTGAAAATCAATATGTTATTTAAACGCTAGATAGCTCTCTCGTTCTGAAAGCAGCTGTGGCCCATTGTTGGGTCTCTGGCTCAAAGTTGTCGAATCTTACGGTACGTTAGGCGGAAGGATACACTTTTATCACAGAAATGGATCACATGCAGGGCTTTCAAGAATACTCAGTTTACCACAAACAGTCTATACAATCACGTGGGGTACAATCACACCCACAAGCACGAGTTTAGAAACTGTAAAAAAGATGGAAAATACATAACGAAAAAAAAAAAATGGGGAGCGGGGGCGGAAACGTGTTCTGGTAGCCATGTTTTCCTTAGCCAGTTTCCATCCCTGGCAATCCGCAAGTTATAACCCTGCAATTAGATGTTAACTAAATTGCAATATTTGATAAATGTAACGACGTTTTACTAAAATAGTAACTAGATGAGATAAATAATTTACTTGTGATAAACGTGAAAGAATATTTGAAAATAATTTTCACTGTAAATTTTAAATTGATAATTTTTCGTTTCGCTCTCAAATCACACGGTTCTCATTAACATCGATTTTTTTTAAGGGAGCAGCAGTTCACCCTTGTGGCCCACCGCCCTTCCTTTTTAATTCGCTCCTGAACACACACACGTGGAGGGTTTTGTGCACAACTCGATCCAGCAATGTGAAAAAAAAAATTAAGAATTTCCCAGAGATCCTTTTGTTTACAGCTGCGTTAATACTTCGCATCTGAAACTAAGTATTGGCTCTATTCAATGTTTGACCAGAATTATTGCCGTCGTGGGTNAAAAAAAAAAAAAAAAAAAAAACTTACTTCTGCCCCGAACTGTCCACGTGTGTATTTTTTTTTTATCGCCGGAGTTACGTTGGAGTTTTTTTTTTTACAGCCCTCGCGGCAACTCGGGGGCGCAGTTTTCTCGACGGAGGCGTCCACAGCAGTTGGTAAAGTACTACAAAATAACTTATCGGCGCGGGAGGTGGACGTAATTGAAATAAGGGTTGACGAAGGGGGGTGGGGTGGGGGTGGAGAGCAGTGAGCAGACTGGCCGCGCGTTACTCCTGCGACGTCCTTCGCGGGGGCAGATTGCCTTAGTTTTACGAGTCCGATATCT